>BQNB010035091.1:0-43896 GCA_026074375.1 Tanacetum coccineum | reverse complement strand
CATATAAGGCCTAAATTTATTAATAACCGATGCCGGGACGCGCCCGATGACGTTTTTCAGATTTACACGGTTTAACTTCCTGGTAAACTGTCAGATTTAAACGTAACATGAAAAAGTCAAAGATAATAATCGGAAAGGTTTAAAATGTTGAATAGAAACTTACGGGGTGTGACACTCCTCCTCATCGTCTACGCCCATTTTAGGATCCTCTTCCTCTTTGTCTAAGTCCATTTTGGGATCCTCTTTTGGATCCTCCTCCTCATCATAATCGATGGCATCAAGATAGTCATTGTCGAGTTTGGGAGGGTTTGGTGCAAGAGGTGGTTCAACTGATAATTGATCAGGTATAGCGGAAACATGTTCGGGAGAAGCGGGTACAGACATGATGTCTACAAAAAGGTATACATGCTCGTAGTTAGTTAAATATTTATATGAATAAAAACAGTGATGTGTCAAAGAATAGGTATGGCACACGGAATGTAAAGACGATAATGAGTGAAATGGTTTAACTGTAAATAGTAGTTATAGTCTAGGTATAAAATGCAACCTGGTTCTCTATAACTGTAGCTCTGGTACCAATCTGTAACACCCCCAGTTTTGAATAGCAGCGAAAGCTAGATGAGGGTATTACTTTATGACACACAGTACAAGTTACAAAAAATGAAACTAAATGAGACGTTTTGAAATACATTAACATTCGAATAATACAAAATATCATATATTGATACAAGGTTCCACAAGTTTCATAATGTACATAAGTAGTACATAATAAAATTTTAAAGCTTTATCGAACGATAATGTTATGCAAGGTCTTCAAAACATTTCTGTGCGCCTTCAGTGTATGCTCATTTATACCTTAAGGACCTGAGATAAAACATGCCGAAATGTCACCATAATAGTTGAGTGAATTCATAGGATTATGCAATGGACAATCAAGTTTTCAGAGTTATAGTAATAATTGCAACGAATACAATCATCATATAAATAGATATTATTGCATCTAAGCTCATTGCACTCAAAACTGACAGTATATATCAATAATGATATATAGGATAATAATGGCCCCGTGTAGGTAATTTCCATATACCTAGAGTTACAAATATAGTGCGTTTGGTTACCTATCTGGCTAACACAAACGGGATTCGTTTCACATCCCGAATAGGGCCTATCGATAATATCCGCAGTTCACACACAAGTGATTAATGGTCCATGATTGGGGGGGGGGACTTATGGCATGAAGCGACATAGACACAAGCAATAATATATTCATGAAAGCATACAATTTTGAAATTAATTGTCTGTAAGTAGATTGATAAGTGTAGAATACACATATCCTTTTATGACTAAAATAACCCAATTAAACCCAAAACAGTCCAAAAATGGCAAAAATATGCTTGTATTTGTGTTTTGTGTGTGCAGGTACGGATAAATCAAAAATCACAAGAAAACAGTCAAAAAACGGGCAAGCACGGACACGAGAATCAGAAGAGTACAAAAAGAAGCCAAAGAATCAAAGCCGAAGCCAGAAAAGTCAAGCCTCAGTCAAATCCAGTCAAAGAAAAGTCAATCATTGGTCAACAAAAGTCAACAAGACCCACAATATTCCATTTTAACCCTCAAAGTTTCACTAAAGTCCAAAAATGTCCCCTCCTCCCAAATGGGCCATACCCGGATCAAAAAGCCCAAAGCAAAGCCCACTTTCCTTTTATAACAACCACAAGGGCTAATCTTGCACTTTCCTAAAGTTATTTATAACTAGAAAATGGAAAAAAGAGAAAACACAAGGGCCAAATATGCAACTACCCATAGTTTTATAACCTATTTACTGCCAAAAAGAGGCTGCGAAAACCCATTTACTGTTTACCCTTCGTCCCTAACATTTAACCCAGGGTAAATCAATGGTGCTTTTGAAAATTAAAGGGTTGCGCATTGTCCATTTCAAGAAGCGCTACAAGAAAGACAATGCGCGAGGTCATATCAGTCAAATTCAAGGGTTAACTTAGCGCCTCTCTCAATCCAAAGGCCACGTTAGCAATTGGAGGAAAGCACAATTTGTGTGGGGTTTTTGTGCTAAAACACTCACAAAAGAAGCACAAATGCATCCATAAGAGAATGACACGCTGGCAATCTTCAGGTGTCCACAGCTTGATCAAACGGCCACAATTGATGCTCAAATGATTGAAGAAATGATTGGCCAGGATTAAAAGGATTGGAGAGCAAGGCAAGAGGCTAGAAGGATCTAAGGCAGCCTATAAATAGGCCTCACTTCTCACACACACACTATCTAGGTTTTTAGTAATTTTTAGTCTAGCTTAAATTCGTATTTTTCTTAAATGTAATTTTCTTTTTTAAGTAATGTAACCAGTAACTTTTATTAATGAAATTTAGTTTAAATCATTCATAAGCTCTCTTTTCTTGTTATTCAAAAGCTGTCTTAATAAGCCAAATTGTCTCAATAAGCTAATAAGCTCATTTTAAGCTCTTTCAGTCTATAAGCTGAAATAAAGCTTATTTTAATTCAGTATTAATCTTACCTAAACCCTAAACCAGTTTAACTTACATTTATAATGGACTCTATTGGATATGAGCTTTTTGGAAGGGGATCTTAAATTGGAAGAGATCCCAAGGACTTATACCCTAGCTTATTAATAAGCTAGGGAGCTTGTAGCTGCCATTATTGGTCCTTTTGTTTAGCTAAAGGTTCAAGTAAGTTTCTCTTTTTATTTTTCTCTAATTTTAGTTTAAATTGCCTAGTTAAAGCTTATATGCTTATCATTGCTTATTTGCTTATTCTATTTGCTTATTAGAACTTATTTGAAGTTTAGTTTAGCTTATTAATCTTAGATGTTCATCTGTTTTTGCTTTTAGTCTAGATCTTTATTTCTCATATAGTCATCATAAAACTCATAAAAAACCAAAAATATTAGATAGCATAGTATTCAGCTGTTAATTCTTGTTTATTAAGCTTGTTTTAAGCCAAAAATTATCTGGTAGTTAAAATTTGTTCATTAGATTTCTCCTTAAAAGCTTTTCTCAAATCTGTCATAGTTTTTAAGGGGTGTTTGGTTTAAGAGTGTTTGACCTCAAAAAGTCAAAACTAATTATGCAATTTGCTTGAGTCAGCTTAGTTTTCATTTAAAATTAGTTTTCATTTAGTTTTTATAAGTTAGAGTTCAAAATTTCAAAAGTTATGGTCTATTATGTTGGTTCTAGCACCAGGGGAAATTTTGATCTAAGCCCTCCAAGGCTTAGATCTTACCTTGCCACTTTGTTTAACACTCATGTAGAGTTAGTTTAGTGCAGGAAGTTTCCTTAGGAAAGTCCTGTACTTTTGAGTTGCACTTGGGCATAGTGCACCTGTACTAACTAAAGTTAGTACTGCTGTCCAAAGTTTGTACGCCACATTTGGCTTAATTTTTAGTTAAGTAAGAATAGGATTTAGGATCTTAGATTCAAGTAATATTAAGTCTAGTTATAGCTTATTATAGATTAAGTCTTAAATCTCATTTTCTAGCTTATTCTCCTAGCTTATTTTGCTGTCAAAAGTCCTTAAAAAGGTTAAAAAGCCAAAAACAGTACTTAGGAATTTTAGGATTTTAATTTGTTAATTTAGCTTATGATTCTAGATTTTTCAGTTTATATAGATAGATTATAAGTAGTTTGATAAGTCCTTAAAGATTTAGAGTCTAGTTTAGCTTTTTAAAGTTTTTAGCTTATTTGGTTTTTGTGCTAAAATGCCTTATTTTCTGAGTTTGCTTGTTTCCTCCTCATTTTCAGTAGTCTAAAAGTACTTTAAGCTCTATTATCTTTTCATTTTTAGGTTAAGCACATCATAAGCTCATTAGAACTTCTTTCCTTTTACATTTTGAACTAGTGTTGAGTTTTTTATAGCTTATTTTCTAAAACCAAGAGTTAAGGCCTCCTTTCTGAGGTCAGTTTAGAAATAAGCTCTTATTGAGCTTATTTGTTATTTTCAGCCCAAGTAGCTTTTATTAATTTTGTTCCCACTAGCTTCCTTTACAACTTTGCTCTTTCAAGTTTTTAGTAATAAGCACTTTTAGAATTTAAGCTTATAATTGGACTATGGTTGTTATCGGGGTAGGTCCTCAAGGACCATTCTTGTAATTTTTCTATTTTAGTAGTTTTTCAGTTAATCCTTGCCCGTTAAATGTTTTAACCCCGTTAGCCCTTAAGACTTTTACACAGTTAGTCCCTAAGTTAGTTTTTAATTAGTTTATTAAGTTTTAATTAATAATTAGGGTAAGATTTTAATTAGTTTAATTAAACTTTTATAAAAAGATAAAAATTAGGGCTTTTATTTTTAGAAAATTTCTGCACATTTTTCTTTCAATTTAGTGTAATTTTAATAAAATATTTAGGACTTTATTTTTAAGTGTTTTTATTTTTTATAATTTTTAATTAGTTTAAATTTTAGACAAATCATATCTTTAAATCTAAAAAGCCAAAAAAAAATGTTTTTCTTTTTCTTAAAATTTTCTTTTGTCTTATCTTAGGTTTAGAAATTTAGTTTATATTTTTAAGGGTTTAATTTAGTTTACTTGTTTATTTGTCGCGTTTTAAATTGTTACCCATATTAGTTTAATTGATTTTAATTGTTTTTTTATTTATTTAGTAGTAATAAATCATCAAATCATCTATTTGCTTTTTCAAATCATAATCCGGGACTTAAAACGAGGGATTTCAATTTCACTAGTCGTTGGGGGGGAAAACGACGGGTGGATTCATATTTGCCCGGTTTAATATACGTATTATATATTATATTATATATATTTTTGAGAGTGAATTTTATCAAGGGTAACTTGGTAATTTTCTTAATTACTCTTTTAAAGTATTTTATATATATTTTACGTGTATAAAACTAACAATCAGTTTTGGCGCCGCTGCCGGGGACTAGTGTCAAGATTCCTTCGTTTTACGTTTGTTGATTTGGTTTGAAGATCCTTTCACCCTCGAAAGTTTCATTTTCGTTTTATAATTCAAAAATCCAAAAAAATTATAAAATATAAAAAGTAAAAAATATTTTCCTTTTCTTTTTAGTATAAGTAAAAGAAAAAAAAATAGAAAAATCAAAAAAATAAAAAAAAATCTTCCTTTTTAATTAAGAGATAAAAATCACCAATTGGTAAAAATACCAAAATATAACATTCTCAACGGAGGTGTTATCATAATAAGTTCCGGTGAACTTGTTGGTTCCCAAATCGAACTAAAGATTTAACATTGCCATTTGTGGTCATCTACAAAGTACGGGCTCACTTGAAAAGCCAATTTTCAAGAGCTACCGGTGAAGTAGTTGATTATTTGGTTAAGTCTCTGTCGTGTAACCGTTTAAAATTCATTGCTAAAAACAAGAAAAAAAAATTAGTTTGTTAAAGTTTGCTTTTTGCTTTTTAGTTTTTTTCTTTTTATGGCGCACTCGTTCGCAATCTACAAACGTTCTCGACAACAACAAACTCTTCCGGTTGTTGTTGAAAATTTTGATTTAGAAGAACCAATTGTCGATCATAACATTGTTCCAATGGCCGACAATCGAACGATGGCCCAAATGTTACAAGCACCCATCGAGGGGTATGAAGATGCTATAGTTGTTCCACCGATCAATGCTAACAATTTCGAGCTTAAACAACCTTTAATCAATCTTGTGCAAAGCAATAAGTTTACGGGTAGACAAGATCCTCACAATACCCTTCGATTTTTTAACAAGGTCACTTCAACGTTTAGACATCCCGAAGTTCCGAACACTTCGATAAAGCTTTTGCTTTTTCCTTTCTCTCTAGACGGTGAAGCCCGAGATTGGTTAGACAAGGAACCTCCTAGATCAATTCTCACATGGGACGACCTTGTTTCAAAATTCATAAATCAATACTTCCCACCTTCAAAAACCACTTACTATCGGAATGAGATCATTACTTTTTACCAAAAACCAAACAAAATTTTCAATGAAGCATGGGAACGTTTTAAAGGACTCCTTCGTCAATGTCCTCACCATGGCTTCTCGGAACTACACCAACTCGATACTTTTTACAACTCTTTGAATTCAAACGATCAAGATGCCTTAGATTCCGCCGCGGGTGGCAATTTCTTAGACAAGATGCCTCAAGAAGGTTTAGCGATTATTGAAAGCAAGTCAAAAGTTCGTTACTCCAGAAGTCGTGCTAATGATTCAAGAGTGAGTACGGATGCTCCTCTTTCTAATTCTTCACCTTCTAATAATTCTTTCGTATATGCCAAACAAAAATAGCCGCTTCCTCTCGAGGATAAGATTGCTATCAAATGAAACAATGATGACCTTCGGCCTACGAGCAAAGCTTTAGTCCTCAGTAGATGATACTACTCCGCACCCCGTCAAAGCGGTTGAGGAAGTATGTGTTACTTGTGGATCGAATCACAATTTTAATCATTGTTCGCTAACTCGAGGTGGAAACGATTTTCCCGTTTTTCATGACAACATCCAACAATTTCAACAAACCGCAGTCGTTGGTAATTTTCTCCAAAGAAACCAAAACCTTCAATTTGCAAATGTCAAATGAGACCACCGGGTTTCAATCAACCGAATGTTCAAAACAACCAAGAAACCAAAACCGATATCAAGGAACCAAATCTTATTCAACCAAAACCATGGAAAAAATTTTAACAAAACCGTCAGAACAACCAAACTCAAGTTTTACCAAGCCCCACCAATACCAACCGACAACAAATCAACCTTTGGTTAATCAAGCTTTACCTCCGTTTCACAAAACTTCAAGGAGTGTCCAAAACGGATTTTAAAAGTTATGCTAAAGCAAATGATGCGAATATGAATAACTTGCAAATGAAGTTGGATAATTTTCAAAGAAACCAAAATAATTTTCAAAGAGTTTACAGTGATTCTCAAAAGAAACAAGATGATTTTTAGAAAATGATGCTCCAGGGTTCATGCAAAGCTATCACTCCAAATCAACCTTTCAAGTTCAAGTTCTTTACCAAGCAATCCATTCCAAACAAGGAATAAAGCCAAGGCAATTTATAACTCGTAGTGTGTTTTCATACGATGGACCTCAATGCCACCACCGGTGGTGGAAAAGGAAAAGTGAGTAAAAACAAAGGATTACGGATGTTACCGAGCACGGAAGACATCCAACTCCTCCATTGGTCAAGGAACAAAACCAAAAAGACAAAGAACACAAATCGTAGAACCTTCCTTTCGTTGCTACACAAAGCCAAACCTAACTTACCATACCCGCTCCTGAGACTAGACAAACCAAAAGATTGTGTGAAAAAGATGACATTCTTTCTTCAAAGTTTATGGAAATCTTTCAAAACCTTCATTTTGAGATTAGTTTTGCGGATGCTCTCATTCATATGCCAAAGTTTGCGTCAATGTTTAAAAAGATGTTAAATAACAAAGACAAGTTAATTGAGTTAACCAAAACACCGTTGAATGAAAATTGTAGTGCGGTTGTCCTAAAAAAGCTTCCAGAAAAGCTAGGTGACCCCGGTCGATTTCTCATTCCATGTGATTTTTCGGAGTTCGATAGTTACTTAGCCCTTGCCGATTTAGGTGCTAGTATCAATCTCATGCCTTTATCCATTTGGAAAAAGCTTCAACTCCCGGGCCTAACTGAAACAAAAATGGTGTTAGAATTAGCCGACCGTACAATTTCCAAACCAACCGGTGTAGCCGAAAATGTTTTTGTCAAAGTAGGGAAGTTTTACTTTCCCGCCGACTTTGTTGTTCTTGATTTTATAGCCGATCCCTTCGGCAGCTACCGTTTTACTCAGGCGACCTTTCTTAGGACGGCTCATGCTTTAATCGATGTTTACGAAGGAGAGATTACTCTTAGGAATGATGATCAATCGTTAACCCTTAAATGTGGTGATGCACCTTCCATTTCATACAACAATCTCGAATCGTTGAAGAAGGTTGATCTAATCGATGTCACATGTGAAGAGTACTCACAAGAAGTACTTGGATTTTCCGATTCCGTTGCTTACAACAATCCTTCTCCGTACTACGATCCGATTGTTTCAACTTCATCTCCAACACTTACTCCTTTTGATGAAAGCGATTTTCTACTTTTTGAGGAAGCCGATGCTTTTATAGCAATCGATGATGAACCAGTTTCACCAGTTTTCAATGCTACGTACTATGATCCCGAGGGTGACATTCTCATTCTTGATGCACTTCTCAACAGTGATCCATTACCTTCACCAAACCAAGGAGATTACTATCCCGGAATTCAAAAAGATCTTAAAGTTGTTGAACCAAGCATGTCTCTCACTCGAAACCAAACAGATGAAATTTCCGAAGAGTCGAACTTAAAGAGTTACCTCCGATCTCGAGTATGCGTTTTTAGAGGGAGATAACAAGCTTCCAGTTCTAATTTCAAAAGATTTAGCCAAAGATGAAAAGGACCTCACTCATTAACGTTCTTAAAAATCTGAAAACAAGCAATTGCTTGGAAACTTTCTGATGTCGAGCATAGATCCATAGTTTTGCTTTCACAAACATCCTTTTAGAAGTGATTACGAACCTTCTGTCCAACATCAACAAGGAGGGTTAACCTAAAAATCCTCGACGTCATCAAGAAAGAAGTAGGAAAAAACTTCTTTGACGCGGCGATTGATTTGACCGATCTCGGAAAGTCCATGGGGTTAGTCGGTCATTGTGTTCTAAAAATGGTGGTCTAATCCCTAAGGACCGTTGTCAAAGAACGAAGAGAAAAATGAATTGGTGCTACAAGGATTAGTCAAGGGATGGAGAGTTGGCATCGACTATCGAAAGTTTGAACGACAGCAAAAGTGCTAAAGAGACCATTTTCCGTTTACCATTCATGGACCAATGTTAGATGCGATTAGCCGGCAACAACTATGGCAACTCGAATTTTTTGTTTCTTAAGACTGGTTTTTCAGGGGTTGTATTTTCAAATCCCTCAATTGATTCCTAAAGATCAAGAGGAAACTATACTTTCACGTGCCCATACGGAACACTTTCGCGTAACGTCGTATGCCATTCGTGTTTGTGCAAATGCAACGAAACTGTTAGTATCAAGTTGCATGAGGCCCATTTTTCACGACATGATATAAAAAGCATGGAGGTTTTTATGGACGATTTTTTTAGTTTTTGGAGATTTCTTTTTTCCTAGTGTTCTTGCTAATTTAGACAAAATGCTTTTAAAACGGTTTGTGAAGATACCCAAATTAGCACTAAATTGGGGAACGAAAAGAGCCATTTCATGGTTAAAGAGGCATTGTTTTAGGACTTAAGATTCTATGTAGAAAAGGGAATTGAGTCGATAGGCCAAAGAGTTGAATGTTCTAATTCTAAGCTTCCTCACCCAACGACGTTAAAGGAATTCAAAGTTTTCTCCGGGCAATGCTGTGATACTATTCTATCGAAGATTTATCTAAGACTTTTCCATAATCTCTCGAACCATGGGGACCCATCTTTAGAGAAGAACACTCTTTCATTTCTCGGAGAATTGCATTTCTTAATTCTTGCCTTTCAAACATTGAAAAAGAATGTTGGACCGAAGCTGAAAAGCTCCATCAATTCTCGATTGCTCCGAATTGGGGACCAACCTTTTGAAATCATGTGAGATGAAAAGTGATTATGCAATATGTGCATGGTTCTAGGTACACAAGGATTGAGAAGCATTTTCGACCCAATTCATTATTGCTAGCTAGACCAATGGCCCGAAGCAGAAATGGGAATTTCATACAACAAAACGAGGAAAGAGTGTTACTTGCAATTGTTTATGCTTATTTGAGTAGTTCGATCATATTTAATCATGAACAGAGTGTTGTTTCATGAGAGACCACTCGCTTTGATATACCTACAATTCAAGACAAGAAAGACGGCCAAAGGCAAGATTGCTCTCGATGGGTCTTACTTCTTTAAGAATTTGATGTTTAAAGTTATCTGATACCAAACTTGGGAGCAGAAAACTATGCACCCGATCACCTCTCTCGTCTTGAAAACCCTTACGAAAATGTTTTTGATCCAAAAGAGATTACCGAAACTTTTCCTTTAGAGACTTTAAGCGTGTTAACTTCCAAAGACCAAAAGTATCCTCGTGGTTCGCCGACTTTGCTAACTACCACGCGGGGAAATTCATTAAAAAAGGAAATGTCGAACTCAAAGAGCAAAAAACAAATTTCTTTAAAGGATGTAAAACATTTTTCTTTTAACTTTTTCTGGGATGGACCCTTTTCTTTCAAGGACTTGTGCGGATCAAATAAATCCGAAAGGTGTGTAGATCGGCAATAGAAGCTCTCGAAATTCTGAAAGCTTGTCAAGTGGAACCCATCGGGGGACACTATCGGGCTCGCCAAAACCTTTACCGCAGAAGGTTTTTGATGCAGGTTTCTTTTGGCCTTAACGGTTTATAAGGGATGCTTTCGGAAGTTGTCAAATCTTGTGATTGCATGTCAAAGACAAGGCAAAATCCTATCCTTTAAAGTGATGAGATGCCTACAAAATGCATCGCCAAGTTCTTATTATCAAATGTGTTGTGTTGAGAGAGGCTTGTACTCTCTCCGATTTCTCGATGTTTGTTGTTTGCTTGTTATGATTTTTGCAGGATTCTCCCAACAAATTCTTTGAAGCCTCTCGTGTCCGGTTGATTTGTCCCGTTCTACTCGAGCTTCTCATCCTTTGTGTGAAATTAGTTTGGGGAGATCCATATCCTTTCGTCTTATCGATTAACGTTTATCTTTGCATACCTGCTACGGCTTAGACTTTCGGAGAGTTAGAGACCCGACTTTAAACATTGAGGACAATGTTTCGTTTTAGTTTGGGGAAGGGAATCTATCGATTTGATGTTGCTTGCTTATTGTTTTGTTCTCACGTACCCGTTTTCCCACAAAAATAGCAAAAATTTTAAATTTTTAAGTTCTTAGTTGTCATACAAAAATATAAAAAATTAAAAAAAAAATTAAAAAAAAATTAAAAAAATAAATGTTAAGACAAAAATGTAGGTTTTCCGTTGGTAAGAATAAGAAGTAATTTTTGACCCGATCGTACGTGTAGAGTTCTAGCTTTCTCCCTTAACAATTCAATGATGGATACGTTTTTGCTAGTTCATAATGTAGACTTTAAACATGCTAGACTTGAATCGTTAGTAAATGAAGACTTGTGCTAATCTCAAGAAGATTTTAAATATGCCGAGTTGGATTTTATATAAGCTAGTATTTGCAATTTTCTTTTGTGGAAGAATAAGTGATGATAGTTGTGTTATGAATAAGGATGCTAAACAAGTTATTTGGGAAACACTTAAGCTTATAAGAATAACTTGTGGTTTTTCTTCCCCGGAGTTCTTAAAATGATTAATTATACGTGTTCTCTTTAATTTTTACAAATTAGAGTTTTACTCTTAAAAGTCTAATCAACATATTCAGAGAAAAAGCTTTATCGATGATGAGTCAAACATCATTTGTAAATAAGAATTTTAGTTCGAGTTTATACTTTGGTTTTCTAAAACGAAATTTTTCTATTTGCAAAAATAATGTGTTAAATCAATTAATTAAGTGTTATTAAGTTTTTCTTAAAAAAAATCTAAAAAATGTAGTTGGTGAATAAAAAGGATGCAAGTTATAAATCCTAAGTGTAAATAATCAATATACAAACTCCATCGCAATAAAGTACATGGGCATTTGTCGGTTCGCTCCCGATGTGACATCGAAAGAAAGGGTGGAGGATGTATATTTAGGGTTGGTATCATAATAAGTACGCGAGCTCTTGTCGGAGGCGTGGCCGATGTGTCGTCGAAAGAAAAGTGATACCGATTCCTAGCCTAATAATGTAAATAGAAATAATAATGTTGCAAGTTAGAAAATAAATAGTAAAAGTTTCATTTTCTAAAACCAAGGTATTCTTTTGAGCTAAGGTTTGCAAATTCTAAAACTAAGCTTTTTCATCGGAAAAGTTCATGCTTTCGGTTAGTATTCCGGATGGTGGTGTCAAAAAGCTTTCAGCATTACCGATGACGGCTGTGGATCGCTAAGGAAGAAGAACTCCCGCTTCATTACATGGTACAATAGTGATACAACGATGTCTTGGCTAAGGAGGTTTTTGTTTGCTTTGAGATGTGATCTTGCTAAGTGATTAACATATTAGCCCAAAAGGCCCATGTGTAAAGCTTGGTCGGATTTCATCTATCTAAATATGTGGATTTAATGGTTTAAATTAATTTGAACACACACACCTAAATATATGATTTATGTCGGGAAGAGGAATTCACAAGTTGTAATTATAAGTAGTCTTAGCATCTTAGTTCGTAATTAGCAGTGATCTTATTTTTAAGCTTAGCATGGGAAAAGTGAAAAATCGGGGATGATGAAGTTATCTTTTAGACACTTAATTGTGCTTTTTGTTCTATGATCCTAAAAGTTACCAATGAGGTAATGAAAACATTACATTATGTCAACACAAATAAGTTGTAGTTAGGTAGTTAATTATCAAGAAAAATCATAAAAAGAGAAAAATCTTTGAAAATGGGAAATCGGGTGTTTTATAAACCTTGTGATTTCTTTAACTCCTCTCAAACAAAAATCTTTGCTACTTTTTAAAGGTTTAGTTTGGGGAAGTTTCGAGGTATTTGGTTATAAGGCATGTGATATTGCGTGAGGACACACAATCGTTTAGTTTGGGGAATTTTGATAAGTGTAGAATACACATATCCTTTTATGACTAAAATAACCCAATTAAACCCAAAACAGTCCAAAAATATGCTTGTATTTGTGTTTTGTGTGTGCAGGTACGGATAAGTCAAAAATCACAAGAAAACAGTCAAAAAAACGAGCAAGCACGGACACGAGAATCAGAAGAGTACAAAAAGAAGCCAAAGAATCAAAGCCGAAGCCAGGAAAGTCAAGCCTCAGTCAAATCCAGTCAAAGAAAAGTCAATCATTGGTCAACAAAAGTCAACAAGACCCACAATATTCCATTTTAACCCTCAAAGTTTCACTAAAGTCCAAAAATGTCCCCTCCTCCCAAATGGGCCATACCCGGATCCTAAAGCCCAAAACCCTAGCCCATGTCCTTTTATAACAACCACAAGGGCTAATCTTGCACTTTTCGAAAGTTATTTATAACTAGAAAATGGAAAAGAGAACACAAGGGCCAAATGTGCAAACTCCCCAAAGTTATAACCAATTTAACTGTCAAAAAGAGGCGCGAAACCCATTTACTGTTCACCCTTCGTCCCTAACATTTAACCCAGGGTAAATCAAGGGGCTTTTGAAAATTAAAGGGTGCGATTGTCAATTCAAGAGCTCTCAAGAACAATGGCGAGGTCATATCAGTCAAATCAAGGGTTACTTAAGCTCCCTCTCAATCAAAGGCCACGTAGCAATGGAGAAAGCACAAATTTATGTGGGTTTTTGTGCTAAAACACTCACAAAAGAAGCACAAATGCATCCATAAGAGAATGACACGCTGGCAATCTTCAGGTGTCCACAGCTTGATCAAACGGCCACAATTGATGCTCAAATGATTGAAGAAATGATTGGCCAGGATTAAAAGGATTGGAGAGCAAGGCAAGAGGCTAGAAGGATCCAAGGCAGCCTATAAATAGGCCTCACTTCTCACACACACACAATCTAGGTTTTTAGTAATTTTTAGTCTAGCTTAAATTCGTATTTTTCTTAAATGTAATTTTCTTTTTTTAAGTAATGTAACCAGTAACTTTTATTAATGAAATTTAGTTTAAATCATTCATAAGCTCTCTTTTCTTGTTATTCAAAGGCTGTCCTTACTAAGCCAAATTGGTCTCAATAAGCTAATAAGCTCATTTAGCTCTTAGCAGTCTATAAGCTGAAATAGAGCTTATTTTAATTCAGTATTAATCTTACCTAAACCCTAAACCAGTTTAACTTACATTTATAATGGACTCTATTGGATATGAGCTTTTTGGAAGGGGATCTTAACTTGGAAGAGATCCCAAGGACTTATACCCTAGCTTATTAATAAGCTAGGGAGCTTGTAGCTGCCATTATTGGTCCTTTTGTTTAGCTAAAGGTTCAAGTAAGTTTCTCTTTTTATTTTTCTCTAATTTTAGTTTAAATTGCTTAGTTAAAGCTTATATGCTTATCATTGCTTATTTGCTTATTCTATTTGCTTATTAGAACTTATTTGAGTTTAGTTTAGCTTATTAATCTTAGATGTTCATCTGTTTTTGCTTTTAGTCTAGATCTTTATTTCTCATATAGTCATCATAAAACTCATAAAAAACCAAAAATATTAGATAGCATAGTATTCAGCTGTTAATTCTTGTTTATTAAGCTTGTTTTAAGCCAAAAATTATCTGGTAGTTAAAATTTGTTCATTAGATTTCTCCTTAAAAGCTTTTCTCAAATCTGTCATAGTTTTTAAGGGGTGTTTGGTTTAAGAGTGTTTGACCTCAAAAAGTCAAAACTAATTGTGCAATTTGCTTGAGTCAGCTTAGTTTTCATTTAAGATTAGTTTTCATTTAGTTTTTATAAGTTAGAGTTCAAAATTTCAAAAGATATGGCTTATTATCTTTGTTCTAACACTAGGGGAAATTTTCTCTACATTTCACTTGTGAAATTTTGATCTAAGCCCTCCAAGGCTTAGATCTTACTTGCACTTTGTTTAAACACTCTAGTAGAGTGTGTTTAAGTGCAGGATTTCCCTTAGGAAGCCTGTACTTTTGAGTTGCACTTGTGCATAGTGCACCAGTACTAACTAAAAGTTAGTACTGCTGTCACAAGTTAGTACTGCCACCTTTGGCTTAATTTTTAGTTAAGTAAGAATAGGATTTAGGATCTTAGATTCAAGTAATATTAAGTCTAGTTATAGCTTATTATAGATTAAGTCTTAAATCTCATTTTCTAGCTTATTTTGCTGTCAAAAGTCCTTAAAAAGGTTAAAAAGCCAAAAACAGTACTTAGGAATTTTAGGATTTTAATTTGTTAATTTAGCTTATGATTCTAGATTTTTCAGTTTATATAGATAGATTATAAGTAGTTTGATAAGTCCTTAAAGATTTAGAGTCTAGTTTAGCTTTTTAAAGTTTTTAGCTTATTTGGTTTTTGTGCTAAATGCCTTATTTTCTGAGTTTGCTTGTTTCCTCCTCATTTTCAGTTTTTTTTTAAGTCTAAAGTTCTTTATTCTATTATCTTTTTATTTTTAGGTTAAGCACATCATAAGCTCATTAGAACTTCTTTCCTTTTACATTTTGAACTAGTGTTGAGTTTTTTATAGCTTATTTTCTAAAACCAAGAGTTAAGGCCTCCTTTCTGAGGTCAGTTTAGAAATAAGCTCTTATTGAGCTTATTTGTTATTTTCAGCCCAAGTAGCTTTTATTAATTTTGTTCCTACTAGCTTCCTTTACAACTTTGCTCTTTCAAGTTTTTAGTATTAAGCACTTTTAAAATTTTAGCTTATAATTCGACTTTGATTGTTATCGGGGTAGGTCCTCAGGGACCATTCTTGTAATTTTTCTTTTTTAGTTGTTTTTCAGTTAATCCTTGCCCGTTAAATGTTTTAGCCTCGTTAGTCCTTAAGTCTTTTACTCAGTTAGTCCCTAAGTTAGTTTTTAATTAGTTTATTAAGTTTTAATTAATGATTCGGGTAAGATTTTAATTAGTTTAATTAAACTTTTATTAAAAGAAAAAAAATTATGGCTTTTATTTTTAGAAAAATTTTGCACATTTTCTTTAATTAGTGTAATTTTTATAAAATTTTTAGGACTTTATTTTTAAGAGATTTATTATTTTTATAGTTTCTAATTAGTTTAAATTTTAGAAAAATCATATCTTTTAATCTAAAAAGCCAAGAAAAAATGTTTTTCTTTTTCCTAAAATTTTCTTTTGTCTTATCTTAGGTTTAGAAATTTAGTTTACATTTTTAGGGGTTAAATTTAGTTTACTTGTTTATTTGTCGCGTTTTAAATTGTTACCCGTATTAGTTTTATTAATTTTAATTGTCAATTTTAATTGTTGTTTTTTTATTTAGTAGTAATAGATCATCAAATCATCTATTTGCTTATTCAAATCATAATCCGGACTTAAACGAGGATTCAATTTCACTAGTCGTTGGGGAAACGACCCGGGTGATCATATTTGCCCGGTTTAATATACGTATTATATATTATATTATATATATTTTTGAGAGTGAATTTTATCAAGGGTAACTTGGTAATTTTCTTAATTACTCTTTTAAAGTATTTTATATATATTTTACGTGTATAAAACTTACAATGTATCTCACCCCAAAGAGTTTATAAACAATTAAATAAAGTTGGGGCTATGAACTCACCGTAGTGATCAATAGTGGATTATAACGATAATATAGTGTATTGCGAGATCACGAGCTTTAACGATGACCTACGAAAGTATAGTGATCGTGTCTTAGAATAAGGTACAATAATATAAAGTTATTGACTTTGATTATAATGTTGTACATAGATTCTTAAGTTGTTATATTAATAAGTATCCCTAAAGTTTCGTTTGGCTATTTT
The DNA here is from genome assembly GCA_026074375.1 of Tanacetum coccineum. NCBI lineage: Eukaryota > Viridiplantae > Streptophyta > Magnoliopsida > Asterales > Asteraceae > Tanacetum > Tanacetum coccineum. Next base: position 27,415 of record BQNB010035091.1, on the reverse strand, counting down.
CCTTTTATAAATAATATCATACTATCATTCGGGATATCATAATTTAGAGGTCATGTAGTGAACGTATAAGGAGCCAGGACACTTTAAATCGTAAATCTACAACTCGTCGATACGACACCCCGGAGAGGCCTCATATGATTATGAAATTCCCTATTAATATAGTACTTGGTATTTATAAGTTATATGTGAAAAAGAAATTAACGAGACAAACGTTTTATGGAAACGTTTATTATGTTTCGTTAAGGACTCTTGGTAAAACGTGAGTGACATAGAAGTGGTATAAGTGAAAATGGTTCAAAATGGTCGAGTCCCGGTTTAATTTAATTACAGAAGGTAAACGGGTCATATTCTCGATAAGTGGGTCCTACCACTTTGGGTTTTATAAAAATAGCCAATTTACAAATTAAACCATCCCGGTTCATATTAAGTTACTAATAAGATACATCCTGCTCAAGTAACCATATTTTCAAAACCGCAAGAGGCCATGACTAGGTTTTTATATCCCCAAGACCGTATTCAACTCTACTATACAGATTTAGAAATCCCACTAATCTAATTTTTATGAAAAATGGTCAAATTGGTCGATACATCTTTAAAGATCATGGCTGTTTTTGGACAACCAACCTCAGTCCCGATGAAATGGCCGTCATTTTCAAACCGTAACTCCGATTAAGCTCAAACCAGTGAGCATGGTTAGATATTTGAGTCCTCTATAACTTTTTGTTTTACATAATTAGGGGTCACTATGCAAAAATTTACAAAAAATATCCATTTACTACAGGTGTGCAGAATATGCACACCTTTGCCATTTCGGCTATAACTAATTCATCCGACATAGTATCGGGTCGAGCCACCCGACAAAATAATCATAAGAGATAGGACTATATCCATATATTTTTACCTAATACTCAGAACCTACTGATTTTCCACAATATCTCTATGTTTACTACTGGTCTAAAACATAATTTACCACCATTACCTAAGGCTTGTTTAGCTTGCATTTTTATGATTTAACAAGTATGTACAACACATAATCATGTCATATTACTTATAAAACTTACACAAGGTATGTAGTGTATCAATAGGAAAGGAAAAAAACATGAAATCTAAACATAGTCTTACAAACTTTTGGATGGAAACACAAGAACCACTATCATAAGTCTTCTAACCACCAACTTAGTCTTCAATCTTCAACCAAACTTGTTGTAACCTTAGAGAGTTCTTGTACTTAGCCTTCTACTTTAGCCTTTAATTTTGTGTGTCTCTTATATCAACCTTGAAAGCAATACTTGGACTATGTAATACACACATAGGTCTTCATCTTTGTAGTATATTTTGGAGCTTGAATTAAAACTTCAATGGTGGTGGTGAATATGTTCTGTACAGATGGGAAAGGAGAGAAACAAGAGATATTTCTTTCTTATGTACGAAGTATCTTAATGGTGAAGTTAGAGATTTATATGCTTATATGTGGCATGCTTATGTGTCTTAATATAAGACTTAGTAGGCTTAAACAAAGCCATGTGGCCTTGTGACTAGACATACACGCAACCTCAAGCTTGAGGTGTGTGCGTTGATTTGTTTCATTGTGAAGTTATTGAGGTGTGTGTTGATTTGCTTCATTGTGAAGTTATTAAGGTGTGTGTTGATTTGCTTCATTGTGAAGTTATTCAGGTGTGTGTTGATTTTATTCATTGTGAAGTTATTGAGGTGTGTGTTGATTTGCTTTATTGTGAAGTTATAAAGTTGTGTGTTGATTTGCTTCATTGTGAAGTTAGTTCCCTACGGGGTATAATTTAGTCCCGGTAATTACTAATGTTAAGCCGTTAAGTCACGAAACTTAAAGTCGGGTAACATAAAAGTACTATGCTTATAAGAATGTTAAAACTTATCAATATACCCTAATTACGTATATTAGATGAGTTATAAGTTTAACGGAGTACATAGACGTTGTTAAAACCTATAAATGTAGGTTTAAGTTTGCGTAAAATGTAAAACTTACAATGTTTACATAAAATGGCAAAATAGCAATAGTACATATGAAATATGACTATAAGAAAATAAAATGTCTAGAACACCTAGACTAATCATAGTCTAATATTGTTTACGATTTAAGCTTACGTGATTGAATTTACATAATTACTTATAAAAGTAATATCATTTAAAATCAAGATAATAATAAGTGAAAACAAATAGTTAAATATTAACATGAATTATACAAGTTGCTACATTTATAGGCTTGAAGTTTACTGTAGCGCGGTTATGCCAGTTCCATTGCCATGATGAAACCGGCCAGTGCAAACAAATAGAACCGGCTAACATTGTAGCCCGGTTCTTGGCGGTTCCATTACCATAATGGAATCGGCTAGTGCAACTGGAGGGAACCGGCTATCTGACAATAAATCTGAATTTAGATTGCAAAAAATCTTTTCTAGATTTGTTGTGAAGTCATGTATGATGTATTAAACCCTTTTCTTTTGTAGGAGAATACCTTTTAAGATATATTTTGTTTAATATATATTTTAGTCACAAATTATATAATTTTATTCTAAAAATGTATTTATGTGATTTGTAAAATATAACAAAGTAAATGTGTAAATCATATGATGAGTAAGATAATTGGAATGAGATGATAGTTGAATTAGAAAACTATTGGTTTAAAACTTAGTAAACTTTATTTTCTACTTCCGATGATTTTATGTTTTGTTATCGACAAAACACGGATAGATCGTAAAATATAAAGAAACGTTTTTACGGTTCATTTGTATTGACAATCTCCCCCTTTTTGTTGATGACAAAACACAAATTTATAAGTTTTAAATTAGAGTTTTTACTTCCTTCTCCCCCTTTTTGTCGAAATAAAAAGAGCGTCAAAGAAAAACTAACCATTAAAAAAGAAAAAAAATGTAATGCAATGAAGTAGGTATTAGTTGGTTCGACTAAGAGGGAACCAAGGTTGATTCGAAAAGAATCAAATGCAAGAATGCAATATAAGATAGGGTCCGTCTAGAGTCGGAACTAAAGTTGATTCATAGAGAATCTCATCCAATACTCCCTCTTGACGAATACTCCCCCTAAATGGGATCGTCAATGATTCCAAGTGAATTGAGAAAGCTACAAGGACATATGTTAGTAATGTAAAAGATGAAGAGATGTGCTCACCCTATATGGAAAAACCTACATAATTATATATTGAGAACCATGTGAATGTGAAAGAAAAGAAAAAATATTTGTTTCTGTAATGCCAGTTTCATCCGGTTCCATTCTGAAAGGAACCGGCTTCCTAAATGAATGGAACCGTCTGACCTGCAGGAAAGTCAATTCGTCCCAATTTTGGCGGGAAGCAATTTGTTTAAATAATACTCTAAAAATGCTATGGTAATCTGTATGGTAACCATGTTAAGCATCAAGGAGTAAAATGTTCATGATCAACAACACATTACATGAAGAACAAACACATAAATCATATATCATCAAGAACATTTAATCATGAAGTAAAAATACATTGATTTTCATAAAAAAACTAAAATTATGACTAATATTCTAACTAGACCAATCTTCTAAAGTCTAAGGTCATGCGAGCTTGCAATCACCACCCTATGGTTTTTGGTTGGAAAGATGGTTGAGACATTCGAGGATATGGTTCAACATAAACCTCATCTCATCTTGGAGATTGTTGATAATTGTTTTGGTGCGTTGATAATGGGGACATGTGTGTTATTGTGGTTGTGAAATAGATGGACCTTCTATCCATAGGGATTGATCAAGAGGGACAAAGGTGCTTGATGGTGGAAGTGATGTTCTAAAAGGTGGTATTGAGGTTGTAGAAGTGGTGGTGAAGTGGAATGGTGGTGGCATTTGAGGAGGAGTGGTGGTGAATGGAGGAAGGTGGCTATTTTGCATATTTTGTGTGTTTTGAATTGTGATTTCAAGGTGATGCTCGAATTCTTGGTATTGTCTTAATGAGGCTCGGGTTGAGCACTCATCCTACTTCTAGAGAGATTGACTGGAGGGAAGGATGGTTCAAAGTCCATGGGATTTTGTTAAGGGGGTGTTTGGGAGAGGCTTTGAGAAAGTGATGATGGTGGTGGATTGGAGTTCCTAGGTGGTAGGTCACTCAAAGAAGTCAAGTAAGGATGTGGTTCAAGTGGTGAGCTAGGAGGAGTAGAGAAAACAAGGGCTCTATGAGCTAGTAGTGATGCATTAGTCCCTTGAGTTGGAATTGTTTGGCTAATTGTTGGTGGAGGGATTATGAGAGCAAGGGTGGTATCTAGGGTGGTGTTTATGGGTTGGTTTTGGATGGGTGAAGATTCATTTGATTAAAGATCAATGACTTCGGTTCTAGGAATTTTCCTTGGAGGATTTTTGGTGGAAGAGTCAGCACTTGAAGCCATGAAAAGAATGATCAAGGAGAAGTTTTAGGGCTGGTTATTTTCAGGTTTAGATGGTGATAACAAGCTCTAACTAAGGTTTAGATTTATATTCAAAAATCATGCAAGGCATTAAATGTCTAAACCACTAACTTTTCTCTAAACTTAATCATTAGGAAGCCTTTTTAGGTCAAACAAAAAAAGCCAGGTATTGGATCACCTTAAGACAAGTCTAACTAACTTATTTATGAGCTTAGATTAAAAAGCTAACACTCCAAAACAAGCAAAAACTTTCTGTAGAACCGGCATCTATGGTTCCATTGCCCCAATGGAACTGGCTTTGTTGCACATAGAACCGGCTACAGCAGTCTTGGTTCCTAAATTTCCTAAACTTCTAGTAGTGATCTAAGTGCATTTCTAATCCTGTTTTTCATCCTTATTACTTGATCTAATGCTAGTACTAGATCATCCTTGGGTTTATGGGAAAGCATAATGTTCTAACCCTAACAAGTTCTACCAAACCAAATACTCATAAAACATAAAAGATCATTCATAAAGTTTGAACAATTAAGTTTTGATCATTCGGTCACATAGAGGACAAAAGTAGAGACAAACTATGATATTACATGATTCATAATGATTTAAATAAATTACATTTTAAACAAGCATTCACATTTGTCTAGCACATCTTTACCCCTTATTAGAAACTTAAAGAAGAATGACCAAAGATCTTGATGAGCCGTAAGTTTAACTTACATTTGAAATTCATCTTCGTCTTCCTCATTGGAGTTGGAGGTATGAGCATAGAGTTGGTTTGTGTGATCCAAAGGCAACATGCTGCGAGGATGAGATATGTATTTAGGTTTTTTGAGTTTGGGGTTCATAAGAGTGAGGTGATTGTAGAGACGAGTTAGCAACATGCCATAAGGCATAGGACAATCTTAAAGGTTTTTGATGTTTGAGATTCTTTTAGCCAGAAAATAGGTGAAATTATAAGGTCTTCGAGATAAGATGCAGAATATCATATGACAAGAAGATGCTAAGATATAGGGGGAATTACTTCTTAGAACTATGGCATTATTTCAGATAATTTCATCCGAAAACCTTAAGTCTCTTCGAAGTTCATCTTTGTGAATTTTAAATGGATGATCGGTTTTTCCATTAGTGGTAATGTGATGTATAATTTCACTTGGCGAAGGGATATTAGTTTGGTAGGGATAGACTTCTTCGGGATTCTTACTTAGGGATTTGAGAGAGAATTCATCCGTATACACGCAATCTCCTAGTAAGGGAGTTTGAAGGATGTGGGCAAGGTGCTCGAGAGGGATATTGAATTCTCTATTCAAGGCTCAAAAATAGAGGTAAATAGATTTGTCTTCGTTTCTTAAAATTTTGGCCGAGGAGAAAAGTTCAAGCAAGAATCTAGGATGAATATCCTCGTCAACATCATATAGACATTGGAGAAGGACATCACAGAGCTTAGTTTTAAAATTACTATGTTGAATGAAACCTTGAGGGATTGTTTGTCCTTTATGAATGGTCCTAGTTTCCAAGTCACGAATGATGGGTTTTAGATACCTAGGAATGTATTTTTCTCTTGAGATTTGAGGGATGTAGATTTTAGTGTGTTCTAATTCTTCATGAGACTTGGTTAAACCTAACAAACGATAGTGAGAAAATTAGGATGACTTTTGAAAGATGAGTTGTATGCGTTACTTAATTTGATTTCTCTGATTTTATTATGTCGGAAAATATAAAAACGTTTTAAAACATTTGTGATTTTTGAAGACCTTTCTTAAAATAAGTTGGGGTTTTGAGATTTTTTGATAAACAAGTTTAATTGAATGGAATCTATGTCTAGGGAGGTCATAATTAAGCATTGTTTTTCTTTAATTGAATATAAAGCCCCAAAGTTTTGATTTTGTGTTCAAGGAGAGACCTATAAGAGAAAACAAAAACAAATAGATTTAAGAAATTTACAATTGACAGTCCTTGAGATGTTAGAATGGATTGATGGTGTTGATTTAATCTCTAATTCGTTGTTTTCTTAAGAGTTTATGATTCGAGTTTCATATATGGTGATTTTCATTAGGGTAAAATTTTAAAGCAGTGAGGAGATGGTGGAAAGATGATGATTATGTCTATCAGTTTGCTAGTTCTGCCGTATCTATCGAAGAAGGGAACGGGCATTGCCATTCAATGGAGCGAGGGAGAGTTGAATAGAAAAAACTTTATAAAAAATATTTTTCCTCTTATTTACTTACAAATATGCCAAAATAACTTTTATTATTCTTTTTGAGATGATAAAATATTTAACAAGATATTTAGTTTTATATATATTTTTATTATAATTTTTTTTGGATTTTGAGCAAGATGAAGAAAAAGAGAACGAGTAACTCAAGAGAGAAGTGTTACATGACTTTCATTTTTTGCTTAACAATATGTAAAGAGCCAAGATAAAGGGTAAATCTTCTTAGGAGAATCCGACAATGATGACTATAGAGTTTTTCATGAGCGATGATGATAGAGAGGGATGCCTAAGTGTCGAATATTTATTAGTGTGACAAGAATGAGCAATGATAGATTAAGAAGATGTCGAGATGTGCTAGACCTTAGTATTATAAACACATATACGGAACAAACACATAGCACAAAGCATATTAAACTTAATCTAGGTTTAGAGAGGATAAGGAAAAAAGTGTACCTCTTCGTAATTTAGGTCCACGGGAGACAATTGTGACCCGATATTGGTTGCAATAATAATTTTTTTTGAGAACCATAAATGATTTTTAATTTTTATTTTTTTAAAGTTTAGCCCACTTATTTTATTTTAAGCCCAAAGAATACAAATATAATTTTTTTTATAAAAGTGTAAGTGGTTTAAAAAATTTATTTTGAAGAATCATTTGAAAAAAATTGTTTGCATCTTTTATTTATAGATGGATTAAATCAATATGCTATTTATAGTTCAAGTAAAAAAAGAAACCATTTTATCAGATGTCACGGTTCCATTGGCTATTCCTGGCTGGTTCCATCCATCCATGGAACCAATGAAACCGGCTTATTGAACCAAGTCTGGATTTCGGCCCAGTCTAGAAATTTTGAATAGAAACTAAACATTTTTATACCCAAGAATAGTTAGTTACAAAAAATATAAAAAGAGGAAGTTATAATGTACCTTTTCGAGATATGATGATTTGGAGATAGCGTCGAAATTATTCATGATCAAATTTGATGATCCTCCAATCACCCTTTTAAGGAACAAAATAGATAACACAAATAGATCTAAAAGAATGTTTTTCGTAGTTTTCGAAGTTCATTTGATCGGTTTTTAAAGATTTTAAAATACAATATATTTTAAAAAACTTTGGTAACCTGCTCTGATACCAACTGTGGAAAACTAGAAGGAGGGTTGAATAGTTTTCCGCTTTCTAAATTTTGATTTAAAAATTCTAAGTTAATTGTTAACATATTCGTTAAATCTATGAGTTAGTACACAAATGATTAGGTGATGCAAAGTATGTGAAGGTAAATGATATGTAACATAGATATTTATAGTGGTTCGGATACAAGGTCTCCTACCTTGCCCTACTCCACTCCCCGAGTCACCTACTCGATAGTTGGAATTCACTAGACACCAAAACTCTTTCAAGTGGCGGAGAAGCCTCACAACGTTGATTACCCTTTATCCGGTACTAAGCTAAACACCGGGTTCTTGTATGGATGAACCAATCCTACCCTTGCTTACCCTTTATACGGTACTAAGCTAAATACCGTGTTCCAATATGGAGGAACAAAACCCCACAATGCTTTCCCTCTACTAAGTGCCAAGCAATACACCAAGATCTAACAAAGGTAGATCCATCCTCAAATATATTATCTAACACAACATATTTTCCAAACTTATTCAAATGCTCCTAACACTATATGACATACATCTTGATTAACAAGGATGATGAATAATGCTTTGAGATAAGTAGTTAGATCTTCATGTGATGAGAGATACTTGCTACAAGTAAACCTTGATTCTTGATCTCGTATGCAAAAGGTCAGCAAAACTTCTCCTATTAAGAAATTCACCAAAACACTAAAATGAAAAGAAACATGATCAAAGATTAGATGTTAGCTGAGTATGAGAGTAAGAAACTATGTTAATAGATGCCTAAAACAAGAGAAATGGCTTGGTATTTATAGGATTGAAGTTTACTGTAGCGCGGTTTCGTCGGTTCCATTGCCATGATGGAACCGGCCAGTGCAAACCAATTGAACTGGTTAACACTGTAGCCCGGTTCTTGGCGGTTCCATTACCATAATGGAACCGGCTAGTGCAACTGGAGGGAACTGGCTATCTGACAAGAAATCCAAATATAGATTGCAAAAAATCTTTTCTAGATTTGTTGTGAAGTCATGTATGATGTATTAAACCCTTTTCTTTTGTAGGAGAAATACCTTTTAAGATATACTTTGTTTAATATATATTTTAGTCACAAATTATATATTTTTATTCAAAAAAAGTATTTATGTGATTTTTAAAATATAACAAAATGATTGTGTAAATCATATGATGAGTAAGATAATTGGAATGAGATGATAGCTGAGTTAGAAAACTATTGGTTTAAAACTTAGTAAACTTTATTTTCTACTTCCGATGATTTTATGTTTTGTTATCGACAAAACACGAATAGATCGTAAAATATAAATAAACGTTTTTACGGTTCATTTGTATTAACATTACTGAAAAAGTATGAGATCTCTAATAGTTCTTTAGTGAAGACACCCATGTTTCCTCCAAACAATTTAGGTCCTGATATTTCTGGTAAACTAGTAAATGAGACCTTATATTAAGGAATGATTGGGTCACTAATGTATCTAACTGCTAGCCGGCCTGATATCTAATTCTCAACATGTTTATGTGCAAGATATCAGACCAATCCAAAAAAATCCCACCTCATAGCCGTGAAAAGAATCTTAAGGTACCTGAAAGGTTCTCACACTCTTGGTCTATGGTACCCAAAATGCTCAGGATTTGATTTGAAAAGGTATTCAGACTCAGACTATGCATGATGCAATATGGACAGAAAAAGCACTTCAGGTGCATGTCAATTGCTTGGTGGAAAGTTAGTCTTTTGGAGTGTAAAGAAACAACACTTTGTAGCTATGTCCTTTGATGAGGCTGAATATGTTGTTGCTGTTAGATGTTAGCAAACATACTTTGGATGAAAAGTCAACTCAATGACTATGACATTTAGTACAAGATGGTTCCCATCTTTTGTGACAACACAAGTGCAATTGCTATCTCCCACAATCATGTTCTTCATTCAAGAACAAAACTGTTGTTCCCTTTATATTAGTTTACCAATAACTACAAAGTTATGATAAAATAACCCATGACTTGAAATAATGTATTAAAAAGAGTTTTAATAAAAGTAAAGACTATAAGTAAAGAACACAAAACTTTTTCAACATTTTATCCTTTATAAATCTTATTAAGAATTATACCCCATTGTTTGTAGAACAACAATGGGGATTGAATGACAATGTAAAGTATGAGTGATCACCTCTCTAATAACACTTTGCGAACCAAAGTATTGCAAATGTTAATTAATATCTAACCAACTGAAGCTTGCTTCAGGGACTTCATAGATTTTGAGGAGTAGGGGTTTGTGAATGATAAACATTAAGTGCAAAAATGTGAAACCCTACTCCATTACAAGATTCTCTATATATAGTGCTAAGGTAGGGTTAGAACCCACATGGGTGATAAGTGTGTGTCCCCAAGTTGATTGGACAAGTACATTCGTACACTTGTCTCTATTACACATTCTAATCTAAGTAAGGGGACAACACACTTTCTAAGGTCAGTAATGACACTAACCTTGCTCTTATATCAATTTCAGGATAATTTAACTTAAGAGGATAAGTACTTGATCTTATCCCTTCAAACTTATCCCACCCAATATTCAATCTTCTAAGTCTTTTAGGTCTTCATTATAACTGAGGATATCGTATGAGGTTCAATGAGCTTATTGCCACAACTCATTAAAACCATCACCTTTTTCTTTGGTTCAGGGATCTTCATTCACTGAGTATCGCCTCACTGACTGGTTGAGTCTTTCTTCCTAGACTCAGGTTGAACACTTTAAGGTAACTCATTGAATGATTATTCATTTAGTGACCTGAGTAATGTTCAAGGATAACTAACACGTAGGATATTTTCTATTCAAAGCCTAAGTGAAAGATCTTAGGCACTGAATTGGCCCAACAATCTCTCCCTATTTAGATATAAATATAACCTAAGTGTTTTTCAGTGTAAGTGAGTAAATACAGCTTCTTTTTACACTGAATTCTAGAAAGCATGTAAAGGATACCGATAAGATAAAGTACATCATTCATTCATCAGCTTACATAGTCCCTAGCATCTATTACAAAACTTTCAAAAAAATATAAAGATAAGTGACTACACATCAGTGTATCACAAGTTCTCCAACTTCGCCCTTTTTAACATGATCTTCTCTTTGTCAGCCCTTTCATTTATCATCTTGCTCATCAGCATGCTGAACCTATGATTTGCATTAGTCTTGACATTTGAGGCCATCACTTTATATCCCAATAAAGTTTCAGTCTCAACCTTATGTACATCATTGACCCTCAGAAACGCTTCATCTCCAAAAGCATCTATGAATAACAACCCATGTTTAGGTTCCTTAATCACCAGGTTGTTTACAAACTTAACTCCTTCAAGCATCTCTTTGCGGTAGTGAAGGCCGGCAATATAAGTCATAGGCTCTAATTCTATTCCCTTCCTCTTTCTCCTTGGGAGTGATGGATGACACTCAATTCAATCTTTTATACTTGTTGCTCAAAGAGATCATTAGTTCACTGACCACCTTGTTCTTCTTCTTAGGAATGATGACACTCAGTTCATCCCATTCACTTATGCCAAAATCACCAAACTTGATGTTCTTGTGAACATCAAAATTCCTTGGATCATTATTTTTGTAATATGCTATTGCCACTGGTTTTGTGTTAGGGTGAATGAAGATGTCAGTGATTCTTTCAGACTTGAGTCTGTTGTTGGTAGTCCACACAAACTGATCAAACCGTTTCTTCCTTATTTCAGCCTTCTGCTTGAGCTTTTTAGTGTGAGCTTTGGTAAGAACTTTGAAGTGTTCATCTTGATGCTTAATGAAGTCCTTTGTACCTTTAATCTTAACCTCAACCCCGTTGACTATCTCAGCAGCAACTTTCTTGATCAGTGGCTCACTCAATTGGGATTCCTTCATTGCTTTGTCCATCCGCTCCTTCTTGTCAAGGTACTCTTGAAGTTGATCATTAGGGATTTGAATGATCTTTCTTGTTGAAAAAATGATAAGATTGAAAGACTAATTATTGATAGAAAAGTTATACTTGTGGATGATGAGGGTAAACCTTTAGAAAATGTTGATTCTTCCGGTGATCATGATAGTGAAGATGAAGTTGAATAAGTTGATAACGAAATGGAAAGTTTTCTGGCTCTAAAGAATCTTGGCTATGGTACTAATAGTCTGCTGGAACAATGGAAGAAATCTTATGAGAATGCTAACTATGACTACGATCCATACGATGATGATATATATGAAGGCCAGGAAATTCCTGACAAGATTCAATCTATATGCGATAAGTTTATTTGAAATTATTGATTCAGTTGTAGTCTAGTCACTTTGTATACCTTCCTTTAAGGAAGTAGTTTGCCTATGTAACGGGCGGAGATGTGGGATTCACTCTCATCCATTGTCCTTATTGTTTTTTTGAGTAATAAAATTTATCGGAGAAACTCTTTACCAAAAAAAATAATCTCTCACTATAATTAAAACAAAATATAAAATTTTTTAGTTTACTTAAATCTTTTTATAAACCTATCATAGTGGATGCTTTTACAGATCGCGAGGCAACAAATGCTTTTTATATCATTTCGTTAAAATTATCTGTTACAATCTAAAACTCCAAAATGATACTCCCTCCGTCCCTAAATAAATGTCCACTATTGACTTTTGAAGTCATGATTCTTCAATTTTGACCTCAAATTATTTTGATTGTGTTATATAATACTTGATGCAAAATACATGAATGAATTGAGTTACAATTGTATTTTCATTGATATGATTTTCATCAAGTATTATATAACACAAACAAAATAATTTAGGGTCAACGTTGAAGAATAATGACTTCGAAAATCAATAGTGGACACTTATTTAGGGACGGAGGGAGTAACAGATATATAAGTCCACCACATAAATGATCATTAACTGATTGTATGTTTGAACAAGTCAATCAGAACATGTATAAGAAAAAACAAGCTGGTTTTGGTCATTAATATAAGTCGGTGATGGTGATTTTATGTTTGACTTTTGTGTCGAGTTAACAGAATTTTTGGTAAATATTGTTTGTTATTCTTTTCTCTTTTCATTGCTTGCATTAATGTGATGTGAAGTAGCCAAACCCGAGTTACAATACAATATACGAGTTTGAGAAGGAAATCCAAAGATTCACAATCCGATCTTTAAATGTGTTCTAATCCTCTGTGTAATCAAATGGTGTGGGAGAGTCTTGATGTCTTCACCGGGCATGTTTTTTCGTGGTGGTTTAATTAAGTCGAAGCACAACAATTTCTATATATATCACTAAAATTAACACCCGAAGTAGTTTGAACGGCCAAAGCGATTTGTTGGTTCAATTGTGTATTAGTCGCATTACTTGTTCTCGGGTGTTTGCTACTAAGAATGGACTATTTGTTATTTTTTGAAATAATGTAAAATAATTAATCTCTTAACTAGAATAAAGATATTTATATAGCGGTGGATGACAAAAAAACAGTGTGTACAAATCACCTCCCAACCACGATACATGAAGATAAACTACTACAGTACATTGATTTCTGGGTCCCAAAACCCATGTTACTTCAGTGGATAGGTTGTCGATTGGCCTGTAGCCTCCATTAATATGGTGGGCCAATTACACTTCAATGAAAATGTTCTAATGATTCATTTCTAGTCGTTCCATTTGCGTCAAATTAAACAAGTATAGTTTGTTTCTAGGTTATCTTGTTTCTAGTCACTATTTTAGAAAAAATCCTATAGTTACATACTATAGTAGTAACTGTTTTTTTTGGTATACTGTTATGCTTTTATGTATAAATTGACTGAAATTATCAGGATGGGTTGGTGATTTTTTATTAGTTCTACAAAATTGTGTACATATTACTTACGTGACGTCCTTCATAACTATACTGAGTAGTTGCTCCAAAAAAAGCAGCAATAGGTATGTGATTCGAGATCCATCCATAAATATGGTACTCAATGTGAATAAATTAAGCTCATGATAAATTATTGGGAGTCCAGAAAAACTTGTGCTTACAGTTAAATCCCACGCTGTGTCCGCGTGAAATTAATGCATCTATCCAACTTCTCAACTGTAAAAGTTCATAAAGACAACAATAGACGAAATCTTCATTCTAAACTGTTAAACATACACATACATTGTGTATATATACTCAACAATCTTGACATTAAATTTCATTGCACCCTTTTCATCTTTATAGCACCTTCTACTTTTGCAATCACTTTTGCTACATTTATAGCAATGGCGAGTGAGCAAAAGGGAAAGCTTGTCATTCATGCAATGGCAATAATCTTAGTGTTGAAATTGGTTTCTTTAGGTGTTAATGGCGACCCTCAAGTTCCGTGTTACTTCATTTTTGGTGATTCGTTGGTTGATAATGGGAATAATAACGGGATCGCGTCACTGGCTAGGGCAAATTACTTGCCTTATGGTATTGATTTTCCCAATGGCCCGACTGGAAGGTTTAGCAATGGGAAAACCGTTGTTGACATTGTTGGTAAGTTTCGTGGTTGTTTTTTCTTTAATGGTGTCAGCTTAATCATGCATTAGGGAAGATATAACATTGATGAATGATTAAAAAGCTCTATCTAATTACAATATCACTCGTTTTTAATCACTTTAATACTTATGAAAATCTAAACGTTCGAGTACAAGCGGTTATTTAGTCACGAGGTTGATACACAATGCATGGTTGGTTGGTCAACATGTGTCCAAATGATGTGCAAAAATACGTAATTTAAAATGTGTGGTCGATCAACAACACTTTTAATGCAGACAGCCAAATTCAATGTTTGTGAAACAAATATACCTTTTCATTAGTTTTTATCACATCTTTCTGATTTGTTAATGTCCATGTTATGTCACAAGATCTTATTTTAGTGTCAGAAAAAAAAAACCGTTATCCAATTATAGTAAATCATATATATAGCAGTTTTGCTTCATTTTCCTGCTAATAAACCATGCAACTGTAAATATTTCTACCCGGAAGTTTTGTGTAGATATACGGGTACATGTTCTTACGATAAGATTATATTATACTTATCAGATGCTATGTATTCATACTTACACTATATGTTTAACATGATCGTATAAAAATACCGGCCACTAAGCTGAAAATTACATGAAATGCAGCTGAACTTTTGGGCTTTGACGATTATATTCCGCCATACGCTAATGCCAGGGGCCGTATCATACTCAACGGTGTAAATTATGCTTCAGCAGCAGCAGGAATTAGAGACGAAACCGGGCAACAATTGGTACACTTTTTGTGACCTTTTACAATCTAAACAAAACTAAACGCTACTGACTGATCATGAAATAATATCTTTAATATGTTGTTGCGTGTATTATTTTATAGGGTGCACGAATTAGCTTTGGTGGGCAGGTGAATAATTACAAAAACACGGTGTCACAAGTGGTGGATATACTTGGAGACGAAGATTCAGCTGCTAGTTATCTTAGACAATGCATATACTCTGTTGGATTGGGAAGCAATGATTACCTTAATAACTATTTCATGCCTAATATTTACCAAACCAGCAACCAATACACTCCAGAACAGTATGCTGGTGTTCTCATTCAACAATATTCTGAGCTCATAAGAGTAAGTAGTAGTGTTCTAACCCCAATGTCTTATGAAATGTAAACAAAATGTTCTCGATATGGATGATGGAGACTTAACGATTTGAGTTTGGTTCCGGGATACTAAAAAATAATAATTCAATTTTGGCATTTCAGGAATTGTATAACTATGGAGCAAGGAAACTTGTGTTGAACGGGATAGGGCAGATTGGGTGTAGTCCAAACGCACTATCAAACAGCGATGATGGATCCACGTGTGTTGAAAAAATTAACACCGCAAATAAGTTGTTCAACAACTTGTTGAGATCACTTGTAGATAATCTCAACAGAGAGCTAACAGATGCTAAACTCATCTATATCAACAATTACGACATTTTCCAAGACTTGATCAATAGCCCTCAATCTTACGGTATATATCTCACAATCTCTCTCTGTTCAAGATTTGGATTATTTTGCCTTAAATCAGTTGCATATGGTCGTTACCTAGACCAAGTACGTTCAGATTCAAAGGTTCGTTTGTTTTTAATGCGTGTTTGATCGACATGTACGTGTAGGTTTCACAGTGACAAATGCTGGATGTTGTGGAGTTGGCAAGAACAACGGTCAAATAACATGTCTTCCTGGTCAAACACCTTGTCAAAACAGAGACCAGCATATCTTTTGGGATGCTTTTCACCCAAGTGAAGCTGCTAATGTGATTGTTGGCAGGAGATCTTACAGTGCAGAGTCATCCTCCGATGCGTATCCTATGGATATCCGCCAATTGGCTCAGCTTTAACTTACCACGCGTTGCCATACTTATATTACATAATATTGTATTACCCTCTTAACTGGGTTTGATTATTGTTTTATTGGGATTGTTCTGTTAAGTGTACTTATAATATATGTTTTTGAAATGAAGACATTAAGTTAATGTAGAAATAAGGATTTAATCTTTGGTGCCGCGCGTTCAGAATCTTGGACCAATCATTATTGATCCGAAGCATTTCGGTATGATAGCAAACACATCAATATATAATTTAACCCATAATGAAACATTGGTCACGCACAATGGGCAGGGACGTCCCAAGGTATCAAGAGACCTATAAAATTATTTTGTTTAGGCCTTCAAATGTGATGACACAACTAGCAAGGAGCTAGAGAAAGGAGTACGTAATTTAAACATTCATACGAGTAGTAATTGTATCATGAATATAATATAACCAATTAGAGATATAATTTGTTGTTCCAATATTCTTAAATGAGAAGACACAATGATATCTTTGATTAGAATGTCTTTCTTTGAGGGTTTCAGATAGAAGCATACGTGATTTCTTTACCTCCAAATGACCCACAAGGTTGTTTGTATTACAACCTCACATCACTTCTTTACGTCCAAATGACCCACAAGGTTGTTTGTATTACAACATAAAAACAATAATTTCGCTGTCTGTTGATATTGCCTTTATCAGCCTATAACATATGTCGCTCCACCTTACCTGACAAAATTATACCATATAATTAACCATCAAGATCGTTGCCCCGAGGCAACATTAAATGCATTGATAAAACAGCCCGACCCGAATTCTTTTCTTTTTTTACCTCGGACACATCATTATATATGTGTCACCGAATCACTAATCCCTTCCCACCTCCACCGCTTCTTCCATTATCCACCGCTTTCTTCTTCATCTTCCAGAAAAGGCAAACCCAAAAAATCACACACACGCATCATAAGCTTTTGCCATCCCACCATATTTTTACTCAGAGGTTTCTCTTTGATTGCAAGTTGATACATGAATGAAAAGGTTTGTGATTGTTTCCTTGATTGAAACCTAAATTTTTTAATAAAAAGTTTCTGTTTTTTATAAAAAAAGGATTTGCTTTGCATCTCCAAAGTGATAACACACACACTCTCTCTCGAACTATCTTCATCCCCAAAACCCACATATGCCAAAAACGGTAAGTCAAAAATTAGTTTATGTTAATTTACGTTTTTTTATGGTTAATTGTAAATTATAGTCTTTATTTTATTTTTTACTTTTAGTGTTTAAGTTGCGTGAAATAGGATTTTGTCATAATTTGGGGGTTTTGTTAATTTCAATTTGTTTAGTGGTTTTTAACTTTCATAGATCTTCCTCGGAGCAGAGGACTGCTCTCGCGGGGCGCGTCGAAGAATATTATGTTAATACCGTTCCTCTTATAGCGGAAGGGACATCAATACACTGGTTATCTCCGAATAAAGTATAGGCTTATAGCACCTCATATTGGCCTTGGCGCTGTAAAGAGAGGTTGATGAAAACCCAGCAGGCCACGGTCTCTGCGTCATTTCTTTATGTTTTTTGTACATAACGACGTTAGGTTGTATAATGAAATGACTCTAACAGAGCATACAATAGTCACAAATACGTGCAACCACATAATACTATTTTATATTAACTTAATCCACAATATGGTTTTCACGGACATACATGGGTAATATTACATCAAATATATTGTTCAAGTGCAAAGGCTGCACTACTACTAATTTAAGACTGATACACAGGATCAGCAACGACATGGATCGCTTTGGTCTTAGATGTGGTTCCGCTTCTTTTGCCAGCGCCTCCGTCCTGCGTGCGGGGGCAGGCTTCGCTACCAAAATCGCTAACCCTTAAGGAACAACGTGTAGGCTTGCGGATACAGGGAATACCATCTGATCTGGCGTTGGTGGCGGAACCAAACCGCATTGGGTGCCGGCTAAACCAAAACCTTCACTCTTTTTCTTATCGACCGGGATTTTATTAGCTGAATAGCGACCTCCAATAGCATCTCTTCCTTTTACGGGGGACCCAATAGCATCTCTTCTTTGACGGCCCAAGGATCTTTCGGATCGCGTACCTCGGGGTATATAGGGATCTTTAGTTGCAAGGAGCTTGGACGGAGGTCACAGGCCCACTGAGGGGCATCTTCCCCAGTGTCACTCTCTAAATGTAGCGATGTCATGATTAGTTCCACTAGGGCATCCTTTAATCACTCCAGCTCATCCACCATCAGATACTTTAGATCCTTCAAATCTTGAAGGGCTTTGACTAATTTGCTATTGGCCTCTGGGTCATATGCCTCGACATCCACTAAGTCACGATCGGCCTTCCCGTGTTCTATGCCGTATCTCAGCCCTTCGCTCATGCCTTTGGCTAGTCCCGCGGACACAACATCAACAAATTTCTGCCTTATCTCTGAAGATTCGGCACACTTCATCACGGCAAGGCGCAGGCCGTGCCCAATGACCCAGCGACGGCCAGCTATCGCTGTCAGCATGTGCGGATACAACTCCTCATCAAAATCAACACTTAGCTTATCTAGGCGTGCATCCATCTCCGCACACCGCTGTTCAACCTTATCATCATCGTATTTCTTGAATTCCTCAAATGCGGCTTTTATCTTTTCTTCGCCCGTGACTTGAGCCTGGAGAGTGGACACTTGCTGAGACAATCGATCATTGCTCACTTGGAGGTCTGTAAATTGGGCGCGGAGGCTTTCTAACTCCTTCATAATTTCTGCATTCTTAGCCTCTGTGGATTTCTTCATGTCAGCCTCAGCTTCTACCAGCGCCTCTAAATTCGTTATCTCGTTTTCTTTAGCCTGGATCCTCTGATCCCGACGGGCTACTTGAGCTACAGATTTCTTCAGCAGTTTGGCCTCCTGTTCAAACCTTAACCGTAGTTGAGAACCCATTGCCACTTGCCGCGCTAAGTTTATGTTGTATTAGCTTAGGAAGTCATCATTAGGCAGGTGGCGTAGCTCTGAAAAATACCCTGGCGGTGCTATGTGATCCACTAGGTCCTGGCACACATTTGGGGTGTCCGGGCAGAAGCCGTTGGTCACGCCCCACTCTGGCTGGTATATACTTCCTGGTGACCCGGCCATGGATGTGAAGGAGGTATTTTCAGAGTCCGGATCTGCTGCAACTGCCGCTTTCTTGGAAGATCTAAATTCATGAAACAAGGCAAATACGGCTGGTTAGCATAGCTACACTTTTGAAAAAACAAAAACAAACATGGAAAGCATAGATCGGATCACTTACTGGGCAATATTTTGATCAGTGATTGGCTGCGGCTCCGCGTACGATAGCGGGTCCGGATCGCTTACACTTTGTCGCACGGACGTATGGGAGGGGGGTTCCGGACCTAATCTCATGGCAGCTAGAGATTTCCCTTCACGAGTATCCTGTGCGGGGTGAACGGAAGCATGCTCGTTCCTTAAAACCTTGGGAGGTGCATTCGCCTCCACCGCGCTTTGATCTCTCTTGCGACGCCTTTTGTTGACCGGAGGCCTCATCGTGGTTGCCTCTTTATCTAGATTCAATTCTGGGACGACTTATGCGGTCGCTATATTCTCTGCTGAAGAAACCTCTTGGGACACTACGACTGGAGCCTGATCCTCAGTCTCGCCCTTGTTAGTAATCATAGGGGGCGGGTCTTCGTTTGAAAAGTCTAGTGGTGACTTCTCCATTACAAAGGAAGTCTCTGAAGAGGTTGACGTCGCAACCGGGTCCTCCGTTTCTATCACTCGGCTTGCGGTGGCAGTCAGTAGTGGCACATCATGAGCGGCGCGCGGGCGCGTCCCGGTCTTTACCTTGGTCGGGTTCGGGGCACTGATCAAATTGAACAAGTCCATCTCTGCATTCAAACAAGGATTGTTAGCATACATTCATACATACGAGATTAGCATAATTTTTCTACGTTACGAGAAATTTAAGAAAATATGTATTCACCACCCGGCCATCGTCATACAAGAATGTGGGATACACATCGTTCTCAGAAAGTATCTCCATCTCCAAATCCTCACAAAACATAACTGGGTTCTGGTTGTTTTTAGATGGGGGTCCAATACGGCGTGTTATTTCCATAATGTTGTCATGTCCTCTACGGAGTACGAAGCCCTCTAATGGCATCCCATCCTTTTGAGCGCTTATACGCCAGTCCACGACGGTGGGGAAATACTCTCTCGTCCACCAAAAAATCGTCATTGTTCCAGTTTTTCAAGGAATCACCAAAGGGTTTTGTATAACACTACGGGGTGTTTTTTCGCTGGTCGTTTGCCTAAAAGACATCCACCCGACATTAGAGGATGGACTGTAAAACACATCGAAACAAATTCAGAGAGGAATGATGTTGGACGCGACAGTTGATTTTCAATGACTCTTACTTTGGCCTGCACCTATTCATTGAAGTTCTACAAATGAAATTTTGATAATGACCAAGCAATATCCAAAGAGAATTGTGATATGGGGATGCGAAATTGGCATACTTAAAAATTATAGTGTACACACGACTTTGCCCTCCGGAAAATCCACGATCCTTTCTATTGGAACCCAGGGCATATTCGGAATGCAAGATCCTCTGACTATGCCGTACTCGGAGGTAAACTTAGCAGATACTCCTGGGGGGGGGGGGGGGGGGGGGGGGGGGGGGGGGGGGGGGGGGGGGGGGGGGGGGGGGGGGGGGGGGGGGGGGGGGAGATGGTTTGATACGGCGGGTCTCGAGTTGTATTGTATCCCTACACCATCTTCTTAATCTGTTTTACAAAGTGCGATGTGTACTAAACCTGGCGTGAATAGATTCCGTGGAAATAGTAACGTCGCTAGGCTTGTTATGTGAGCGAAATGGCACGGTTTGATTTGAAAACTGTGTAAACATGAACAGTCATCGCTGGTCCTATTTATACTATGTCCTCGACAGTGGTGCACAGTTGGATGTTTGACACGTGTCCCTAATAACTTTTTAGAGGGCTGAGATTAAAAGGAAGGTAAAACGGTTGTGGGCCCACATGTCCCATCACTCAGCCATTTTTGCCGTTTCTTGATTAAAAGGTCCTATTATTATGAGACAGAACTCAACAGATGGTTTCGAAGGTTACGCATTTCAAGGAAGGTTCGAGGTATTTGTAGTCTAGGAATCGTGACCGAGTTCCCGGCCACGGCCACATCTCCTAGACCGGGGAGACATGATGACGTATATGATGACATCAAATAACGTCTATTTTATAGCATCATTTGTCCCACGATATTAACCCATTTTGTATAGTTATTGCAAAGAATTGTTACTTAATCGTTTATATTTGAGAATTGTAGTAATTATGGAGTAATTGGTGAAACATAGCAAAAGGCGCGCATTCTGGAGCTTAAATGAAGATATTTTGAAGATTACTATTCTGAAGACCAATACGCCGTATCCATCAAGAAGATACGGCGTATCCGTGCCTGCACTCACCAAAGACCACAAAAGATTAAAGAGCAATACGCCATATCCAGAGGACTCAATACGCCGTATTCAAGATATGGAATCAATATAATATTCTGGAAGATATCAAACGTGGTCCCTACTCCAAGAAATCCCCAATACACCGTATCCAACCCATTGAATACGCCGTATTGAACCGACTTCTCGATACTTAAACCACAAAAGTCGATTTTTAGAGGCGAAAAAGAGCAGAAGAGCTCGAGCAACGTATTCAATTCCATAGGAGATATCGTGTAATTCCATATACCTTAGTAATCGTTCAGTTTTTGGTATCATTTGTTAACTCTGTTTACCTTGGCTAAATTATTACTCTTGTATTTATTATGACGTTTGAAGGCTTCGGTTAGATGTTACTTGGCAAAATATTGCTCTGTTATTTATTATGACGTTTGGAAGGCAAATACCTTTGTATTAACCATTATTATAAAGATCTGAATGTTTGGTATTTGTTTATATCGATTTCTTGATTTATCGTTGAGTGCTTGTTTATGTTTATCAATTTATACTTGTTTACGCGCTTTTGTATGCGACCTATCATTCAACTGGATCTAGCAAAGTGGACCAAGCGGATCTAGAGTCCAGGATAGCTCTCCATATAGTAATTTATACATCTAGAATAATAGTTACACAAGTATTGTCCTTCTAAGTCTGTGTCTAGGATACGCTTCGGGCTTAACTAGTTAATTGGATATTGCCGATGGTTTATTAATCGTGTTGACTAGCAGGTGACCTAGATAATTCAACAAATAACGTTCTGATTCCATTGGATAGTTGGACAAGTGGACTACTAGTGTATAGATTGCCATTAAGCAGTAAGTGGGTAAAGTCTCTATGAGCTAGGGTTTAACAAGATCACCATTGCTTTAATCCCTAAGATAGATTATAATCAGCAAATAAGGATGCTTTATGCGGATGCTTTAATTATGACATAATTAATGTGTCTAGGTCTTAGGATGATGCAACGCCTAAGTCTTAAGAATGATATGCCACCTCGAGAGAAGAAATCATTGCACTAAATAAACAAACCAACGTTCTAATCAGATTAATAATGGTTAATACAAATTTCTTATATAAGGTTCGACCGCTCTTTTATCTTTTGTTAATTAGCTTGCGTGGGTAACAGTGTCTTGAATTAATTTTAGTCACCAACAAAACCGTGCCAGTCTCTCAGGCTGAAAACCCTCCTTTTCCCATTAGAATTAGGATTTAGGCTGACATAGGTTTAACATAGGATTATAATAGAATTAACTTAGATTAGATAACCAATATATTAATTAAATTGATAGATTTAACCTCACTCTCAGTGATCGACACTCTACTTACCACGAAACTACTACCGATCGGGTACACTGCCCGTTAAAGTGTTATTTTTGGTTGAGTCGGCAAAATATAAATTTAAAACTTGAATCATACATAATAACACCTACACTACAACACATCAGTATAGTATGGACCGGCCTGACCCATTTATACTAGGATTAATTTCATATCTCCCCCTCTTTTCACCAATAATTTCATATATACCCAAATTATAACATTTGAATGCATGATGTACCACACTTTTGTTGCATGTTTGGGTAAATATGAAATTAATTGTGAAAAAAGGGGGAAATATGAAATTGCCCCTTAAAACTATTACGGGCTTGTTAAGTTAAACAATGGACTCTCGGCCCACACAGCGGTCACAGCTACTTGGGCCCGAGGGTCGCAGGTCGCGGCTACCAGCACGCTATCCGTGGCCGCGGTATATTTACAAATTATCGTTAACAATAACCTAATTAAATAAGAGATATGCTTTACTTATTTAAATCAGTTAGGATAATTTCGAATCCCTACAATATTGGCCGCAACTTGAGCTGAAAGTTATGGGAACCCTAAAGATTATCCAGCTTATAAAAAGAATGCAATTATCATCAATACAGGTATCTGACAAAACCCTAATTACACTCGATTATTCTCATAAAACCATATACTTACTCTCACGCCGGAGTCTAGTCGTGGGATCCGCTCCCACGATAAGGTTAACGGTGCTTTATTCCTTGTGCAGGGTTCTTTAAACAAGTTCACTTAATACAAGAACAGGGCTCTACATACCCGAATAGCTGCCTATTCGGATCAAATAAGACCCGACCTAACTTTTGTATCAACATATATCATACACATGCTTCCAGCGAGGCTTGAACTCACAACCTTTAGGTTGGTGGGAAACACACATATACTAGACAAAAAGCCTTGGGTTAGAAATAAGGATTTAATATTTGGTGCTGCGCGTTCAGAAAAAGAAAAGCTTTTTAGTCTTTGGTACATACATAAACTTGTTTAGAATCTTGGACCAATCACGTTGGTCACAATGGGCCATTGGTCAGGAACGTCCCAAGGTATCAAGAGACCTATAGAATTCTTTTGTTTGGGCCTTCAAATGTTATGAAACAACTAGCAATAGTAATTTTATCATGAATCTACTATAACCAATTAGAGATAATTTGTTGTTCCAATATTCTTAAATGAGAAGACACAATGATGATATCTTTGATTAGAATGTCTTTCTGTGAGGGTTTCAGATAGAAGCATACGTGACTTCTTTACCTCCAAATGACCCGCAAGGTGGTTTGTATTACAACCTCACATCACTTCTTTTACGTCCAAATGACCCACAAGGTTGTTTGTATTACAACATAAAAACAATAATTTCGCTGTTTGTTGATATTGCCTTTATCAGCCTATAACATATGTTGCTCCACCTTACCTGACCAAATTTACATAAACACCCATAAGTCGACAACATTGTGTAGCGGCTTGCTTTGCTTCTTTACATGCTACACGTTGTGGCTCGCTTCCGATGATGTATTTCATATTATATTATAAAGCATTTATGACATTTTATTTTTAAAAAGTCTTAAAAATTCAGGTTTTTAAACTTACTTATTTTGGAAATATAAAGATGTGCAATCTTGACCATCCATCTCAATTTAGAGAACCACATCTTAGAGTGACATGTGTCACTTATTAATTAAAAAACCACCTTTATTTTTATATTGAGATATATTTTTAATAATTTATTTTTTTATTATCTAATTTCACCATATTTTTTAAAATTTTGTGCTTTTTAATTTAACATTCATTTTTATATATATCTTTATTAATTTTTAGTTTTAATGCCCGCAAAACCGCACAAAATCAAATATCAAGTCAATGCTATTTAATGCACAAAGATAAGTTAATAAACGTACACCGTTCATTTCCCTTTTTTATAAGTTTTGTCCAATTTTAAGAGTTCAATAACTAAATATGTCAGGTATAGATGTGAGTTATTTTGCATACTAGTTTCTCCCAACAAACTAAGAGACAAATTTAGACCATCCATTTTATTAGATTAAAAAGCGTGAGCAGAGACGTAGGTTTCTTAGATATGAGGGTTTGGAGTAGGATTAGTATAATTTAGATTAGTGTATATTCTTGTATATTATGTATATTTGTCTTTAATTGTTTGCTTGTATATATTTGTATGTTTAATTGTTTGCGTATTTAATTGTTTTTCTTGAATACAATGTTCTGGTCGACAGTTGAATACGGCGTATCCACTTCCACTGGATACAACGTATCCAGTTCTCTGTCTAATACAGCGTACTCAGTCCAACTAATTAATACGGCGTATCCACTTCTATTGGATACGGCGTATCGATTGTCTAGAACAGAAACTAAAATAATTGATTTTCGTGCAAAATTTTTACCTTTCTTTAGAGATATTTGATTGAACAAGGAACCAAAAAAAGTCATGGCTGAACCAATTCTAAATAAAAACATGGAAAAAGCTCAATCTGAATCGTATCTTTCCATCATTAGTAACGATATAAAAGTTAATCTCAGCAAATAATTTTTGGAGGAATTACAAAAGAATACATACCACGGATGGATTGACGAAGACGTTATTGACCACATCGCTAAGGTACTCGAAATTGTTGATTTAATTCGCATTCCTGGTACGGATTCCCATCAACTATGAATGAAGATCTTTCCTCTCTCACTTACTGACGAAGCAAGGCAATGGTGGATAGATGAGGGAGAAGGAAAAATTGTGGTATGGGAAGAACTTGTTGAGAAATTTTTTTGTAAATTTTATCCGGATTCATACGATGGAGAAGATGAAATGTTAGATGAAGGAGACAACTAGGGAATTGATCCGCTTGAATTTTTATCACGAGTGAATTCATCATTTGATAGGCATATAAAAATTGATGGAAGAACTAAAAAGGTATTATTCCATGCTTGGATGAATGGGAATTGGAATAAGAGACAAATAGATAATAGCATCTTAAGTAGTAACAATACTACTTCTGACTCATTCTTCATACCTAATCTAAAAACACATGAAAAGAAAGACACCGGAAAGGAAGAAGAACAAAGTCAGACAAAGCGCAAATATAGCAATACATCCAGTACTACTAATGAGCAACCTAACAAAAGAAGGTGCAAAGCAAAAAAGTTTGAAGCTATTTAGTACTCACTTGGACCCAACGAAGAATATATTGCTATTAGAAGTTATGAATATGATATTTAGGAAAGAAACGAAGATAATTTGTCTATAATCTACCAAGATATTTTTAAGAAAAAGGACGGATTATGGACAGGGCAGGAGTTGCCTATACGCTATATGCTCAGACCCATGTATCATACCAGAGGTGCGTCAGACAGAGGACTGGCGAGGCCAACACCTCCACAGCACAGCAGGACCCGCAGCAGCCTGACCCTTGATCGCTCCTATCCTTACCTTTTATCTATCTATACATTTGTTATTATTATTCATATCTTGATGTATCTAACACTAAAACATGTTCTAACATTTTGTATATTTATGTCATGATGTGACGTTTTGATTTGTTTGTGCATGATAGAACAAAGCCTAGCAGTAAGTTCAGCAACATAGTTCATATAACGGAACCAAGCAGGATATTAACAACAAATACGAGAATGAGCAATGTAAAAAGGAAGCTGAAGAAAAGTCTAACTTAAAGACTTCACTGTAAACAAAAGTGCTTCCCGGGAGACAACCCGAAATGTTCTTTAATTTTGTTATCGAGTCTGTCTTCCCAGACTTCAATACGGCGTATCCGTTCCACCCCATACGGCGTATTGATTGTCTGGAAGTTATCAGTCTTTACTTTTTATGCACTTTAAAAACATAATTGTCAGTTTTGCGAATATGCCGTATTCAATTATTTGATACGCCGTATCCACAGACTGACCCGTATTTTGTTTGTTTTAGTTTAGTTTAAATTAACCGTAGGTACCAAGATAGGAATGCACTTGTTTTTTCTATATTTTACACAGGACCTCGTGAAGAAAATATCGACGAATATTGGTGGAGAATTTTTGAATCTGTAAATCTTGAAGTGTTGGAGTCTTGAAACCTCAAGACGGCTGTTCAACAAAATCTTGCTTATAAACGCAACATGGAGAATCTACCAAGCAAAAATCATGGGAGTTTCTCATTCTAATTCTTTTAAATTCCCGTATTTAATGTTTTATATATACAACGAGGACGTTGTATAATTCAAGTGGGGAGATGGAATTAGAATGATCACTTGTCTAAATTTTCACAATAAAATGCTTAAATTATGCTCAAATTTAAAAAAAAAATTCAAGCATACTTTTGTGAAATTACTTGTTACATAACCCGCACACAATAACCCTTGTTAGATATTGTGATGATTTAACCTTTTCGTTTCTAAATGTTTACCCAAAATCCACAAAATATGAGTGTGCCGGTGATGTTGTAGACTATAGAACTTGGCTTGGTATATCTATTCGAGACCACAATAATGA
>BQNB010035090.1:0-49163 GCA_026074375.1 Tanacetum coccineum | reverse complement strand
AAGCTTTTATTTATTTAAGTGATTTAGAATTTTTTAATATCTCATATTTATGCTTCGGAAGCTAATTATTTTATTTTTAGTATTTTACGACATTTTTCTGCGTTTTAGCCGAAACCGAGTCAAAACTTTATTTTTACATTATCTAACATTTTTTTATTAAATGTTTTCGCCAAAAATAATGTGTTAAAAAGTTTACAAAAAAAATTCAAGCCGTGACCCGAGCCCTTAGGTGACCGGTTACAATAAGCCAAACAAACACCCTTGTGTTTAATTTCAAACTTTTGAAAGTATTAAGGGTTAAAAGGGCCAATTGTCCAAAATACTCCACCTATCTATTATACTAAAAGATTGAGCCCCTAAATTTAATGGGGCTGTATCTTTAAATGATTTGTCTCACCCAGAGAGCCATAAGTATAAAACCCTACTGCATACATTGATAAGCATCTTGAGGAGTACCCATGCTTCCATGATTATACCGAAAAATATGTAGAGTTTTTACATTTAATGCAGCAGTATTAATGAGGGAGGGACCATTTGTGTCAAAGTATTAATGAGGGAGGGACCATTTGTGTCGAGATTATGTAGCTTTTTCTCAAAGCTAACCATAATCCTAACACTATAAATAGGGGGTCCCTAAACCTCATTTTTCATCCCATACCTCTCCTCTCTTCTCTTTTGGTCGAAATTAGGGATCCCCATGAAAAGGAACCCGAAATTTTGGTCCATTCGAACAGTGTTTGATATTCTCTTTTTATCGAAATTAGGGATCCCCATGAAAGGGAACCTAAAATTTCGGTACATTATTTAAACTTTAGGCTTTAGAATTTAGGCTTTAAGCTTTAGGCTTTAGGCTTTAGAACTATTGTTTTCTTTGTTGTTATAGATAAGTCCTCTATTCTCTCTTGGTCGAAATTAAGGATCCCCATGAAAGGGAACCCGAAATTTCGAAATTAGGCTTTAGGCTTTAGAAATATTTTTTCTTTGTTGTTATAGATAAGTAATTTATGTGTGTGTTATATTGATGTATATATTGTGTAGGCTTCAAGTTGTGTAACACAAGCTTTGTATATTGTACAAATCCATGTGAATAAATGGCATGATAAATGGTATACTAAAAGATTGAGCCTCTAAATTTATTAGGGCTGTATCTTTAAATGATTTGTCTCACCCAGAGAGCCATAAGTACAAAACCCAAATGCATACTGAAACTCAATATCATGGAGTATTAATGATTAGTGATCAATGCATTTTTACATGTGAATTCAATTCTGTGCAACTTTTAGTCTTTTTAGCATCCTGTTATCTCCTTAATAAACTTTATAGTTTCAGTTATTAAGAAAATCAAAAGCTTTGCTATTTATAAAGTCTCTTCATATCCTCACTATGAGTCACTATATAAACTCCACCAATTAGGATGTGCATGTTTTTTTTACTACGTAGTATCATATTGTATATTTTTTATTATTGTATTGTATTTTATTGTTTGTCTATTCGTTTACTTTGAGCAAACTACGAGTGGTGCGTAGCATATATATAAAGATGTAGAATTGTAGATATGTAAATATTATTTGACATTGGTCCAACATGTATTTCACGAGAAAAAGTTTAAAAAATCACTTAATTATTACTATTCCTTTCTTAAGGCTTATTTTGAAGTAGCCTGAATCATTATGCAATAAACACTTAGATACAACCCGTGTGCATCGCACGGGTTTGCATGTTCAACAACGCATCTAAACATTACACGGCCAATTCCCAAAGTATACACAATCAGACTAACGCATCAACATTCTAACAAAATCATTATGCAAGCAACCACATGAGAAAAAAATTTGACACAAGCCGTGTGCATCGCACGGGTCTGCATGCCTCGTATAAATAAAAACACACACACACACACACTCCATCATTTTTTTTAGGAATTCAATTTTTAGTGAAGTGACGATCATTATCGATCTCACGAGCTTTTGTAATAGTTAGACAATTTTATGTATTATTTAGTAAGTTAACCGGGCCAAAGCATAGAAAGCCCATGGAAAGCCCGATTTATCCTTTGTATAAAAGTCATCTCCACACATAGAGAGGGTGTTGGTTGAATCATTTTACACACACAATTAGTGTGTTTTTCATATGATACTCCCTTCCATCTCTCTCTCTCTCTCTAGCTTTCTCTCTCTAGTCCATATTTGTGTGAAATCTAGGAACCTACAATTGATATCAAAGCCATGGGGTGGGTTGAGTGATTATTGTGGTTTGTTTATGCTTATTTTCGGGCTTATTCTAGCTTATCTCTAGCTTATTCTCTGTTTTTATTTAACTCGTTATACTTTCTAAATTTCAAAATCTTATAAAGTTAGAATCTGTTTGATTTAAGAAAGTTTTCCATATTGGGTTGACTTTGGGCTCATATTTGTCACAGACTGTTGTCGTGATTTTATTTTGCCGTCTCCCAGCTTATGGTAGTTTTATTTCTTTTGTTTTGTTATTATTTTTTGTGTGGCTTATTTGCGTATTATGGTCACGGCTTATTTCTTATTTTTGCTTATTTCTCACATAAAGCTCTCATCTTTTTAATGTCAAAACTGTTATAGCTAATTTGTAAAACCTTTTAGTGCCTTATTTTTGTCTTTACAGCTTATTAAAGCTTATGATAAGCTTATAAGACACGGAAAAAGTTTCTTTGGTTTTTAAAGGTTAGCTTATTCGTGGCCTTCTCAAGCTTATTTGGTCTCGGCATAGTTTTTTTTTGAATTTTTTGATCTTTTTCTATCAAAAAGGTTACAAACTTTTTCTTACAACGTGTTACCAGCTTATTTTTGGTCTTATTTTCATAGCTTATTTGACCCTAAAAACTGCTTTTTAGAGTTTTAAAACGTGGTTTACTTTGTGACTAAACCTGCTTATTGTGGTTCTCTTCGTGGCTTAGTTAGGTTCAAAATTGCTCTTCGTGGCTTATTTCTTCTTTTAGTAGCTTATTCGAATGTTAAATGCTTATTTGTCTGGAAGAAGTTCTAGATAGCGGTTTGTAAAAGTTGTAGACACAAAAGTACTCGTTTTTGTTTGCAAGTCGAAAGTTAGCAACTGTCCAAAAATCAAGTACACTGGCAGCGGCTTGTTTGTTAGTGTAGAGGTTTGGCAAGGTTAGTGTCGGTTTGGCAACACAGTCTTGATAGCGGTTTACTTCAATTTGAGCCGTAGCGGTTTGTCTAACAGGTGGTAGCGGTTTTCACTTTTTCAAGGTTAATCTAAACGTCTGTCCGATTCAAAAGTACGCAGCGGTTTGCTTAAGAAAAAGTGTTCGTTTCGACTTGTTTTTTTGGTTTTTTCGGTTTCGAGTTTCGCCGTTCGCGGGTCTTTTAACGATTACCGTTAGCATCACCATCTCTCAATGATCATTGTAGTGTGCTTAGTTTATGATTAATCATACCGAAACGACAACGACATATTAAACCTTCGTGTATGTCGAGAGGTTGAAGAAACTAAAATGTGCATGCTTATTTGTTTATAATTGTTTAAAATTATAAATTTTCATTTATAACCTTAAGTTTCTACTTAATTTCATTTTCAACCTTGCTAATAAACATTGTTTTACTATTAGCCCTTAGAATTAATACATTTTAAATTTTAACCTTAGGTTTTAAGACATCTTCATATATAACCTCTATTTTCAAAACATTTTCATCTTTAGTTCTTTGTTTTCAAATTTTTTACTTAGTTTAATTTTTTTTCTAGCCATTTAGTTTTAATCATTTCTATCGTTAGTCCTTATTTCAAGTTTTTCTAATAATCGTCAATTAAGATCAAGTACGTTAACGTCAACAACGATTGTTACAACAATTATTATTTCACCGTTTCTTCTTGATTTTGTAAGATCTCGTAAAAGTTTATTCTTTTCTCGGTTTAAATCATAGATTTGTAAAATCCCATGAAGTATAATTTCTTTCTCATAACCACAACACAAATCACTTAATCTACTTAAGATCCTTAATTTCATTTCACACATTGAAGTATAATGGAATCTTTGAATTCGAATTCACAATAGAGAGAGTTGCATCAGTTGCAACAAATGCAAGACAAAACAAAGGAAAGTTGCATGACATCTTTTTGGCTACTTCATTCATTTCTCCAGGTTCTTTCATACAATAAATTAAAAATCAATGGAGGTTTCGAACGGGCATTTGAGACACTCTTTGAACAAGATGTTCAGACTTTCACATGCTCAATGTTATTTAACTTGGATCAACTAGAAAAGCAACTTGACAAAGAAGAATTTCAATAAACTGAATCCATAGATGTTTTTAGAGCACTCAAGACACAGTTTCAGCTGCTCATCAATTTCCAAAACTATTTCGATTATTTTGATGATGGTCTAATGATACGTAAGTACTTTCTAGCATACACTCGAACCAAGGTTCGACAATTCCGTGATACATTGATCTAACACATGGAATCTGTTAAGAAGTCCATTGATGAAAGAGCACAACTTAAACGAGAGTATGATAGATGGGTGAATAAAAGACTGATGCAGACGCAAGAGACTAAGGTTGATTCGAGTAAAGCATTAGATGCTAGTTTAGTTGTTACAGCATGCAGTGGGACTAAGTCAGATAAGCATGATACAAGCAGCAGTTCAGGGACTTATATCACACATGCTGTGGATGCAGATATCAGACTAGTAAATGACCAAGTGCCATTTGCTGAGGTATAAATGACTGCTCAACATAATGTCCTTGCTAATGAACAACAACATACTAAGCAATCTAAACCCATTTATGACACACATCTGTTGGAAAAGGTTGATAGCAATACCACTCCTGATTCAACAAATATGAGTCATAAGGGAGGAGAGATTGACCAGGATGCTGAACAATATCAAGTAAAAAGTCCTTTGCTTAACGTCGAGATTTTCAAAACAAAAGAAATGATTGAAAAAGAAACGTATAATGAACTTTCACATAGGTTTTTACTACTTGAAAAACATTGTATTTCCCTAGAACTTGAAATACAGCAAAAAGATGTAAGTTTTCAAAGTAAAAAACCAAGTAAAAACCAGGATGCTCCTGAGTTTCATGAATTTTTTGAGATAAATGATTTGAAAGCTCAACTACAAGCCAAAACCACACTAATTTGCAACTTGAAGAATCAAATTAAAAGTGTGAAGGAAGCAAGTAATGAAGCCAAAGTTAAAAATGATGTAGATGTAACTGAAACTATTAACATCGAATTAGAACACAGTGTGGCTAAATTACTTGCAGCAAATGAGCAATTACATAAAGAAAATGAGCATTTGAAACAACTTACAAAGAACTTTATGATTCAATTAAAAAGACACGCGTTCAGAATAAAGACAATATTGACTCTTTAGTTTCTCAAATTAATCAAAAGTCTATCGAAAATGATGATTTAAAAGCTCAGATTCAGAAAAAGGTTTTTGCGAATGCAGCATTAAAAACGAATTAAGAAAGTTAAAAGGAACTAGTGTGGATACTAAGTTTGCAAAACCATCAATCTTGGGGAAACCGGTTTTACAACCACATAAACACCAATTAGTTGTTAGACAACCGACTGCATTTAAGTCTGAACGATCTAAATTTTCAAAACCTCAGGTTGCCTCTCAAGTTGATGTGATTAACGTTTTACCAAAACCAGTCACTCCTCATTATTTGCCAAAAGTTAGAGAATTTGTGTTTGTAAAACATCATCATGTCATTGCATCTGGCTCATCTAGGAATAGTTCTAAAGAATCGTATGGGTCAAATGACATGACTCATAAGTACTATCTAGAGGAAGCTAAGAAAAAGACACAAAAAGGAGATAGGAATTCAAAACCTAGTGTGATGCATACTACTAACCTTTAAAACACTACTAATGGTAGCAAACCAAAACCTAGGAGCAACAATCAAACATCTAGGAGTTTTCTTGTACCTAAGAGTAGTCGTGAAATGTTAAATGGTATGCCACTAATAGATCACTCTAGGATTTCTAGTTCCTTTTTGGACTCCAAACACTTTGTTTGCTCGACTTGTCAGAAATGTGTCTTTAATGCTAATCATGATGATTGTATAACAAAATTCCTAAAAGAGGTGAATTCTCGTGCTAAGGTTCAATCCCCTAAGTCTAAAAACAACATTAAACCCGCAAAAAGGATACCTAATGTAAACAAACCTGAAAGATAGATCTCTAAAGGATATAGGTTTTCTCCCAATAAGTCTTTCGTTGTGCATGAGAAACCAAACACTTCTAGATCTTGTCTTAGGTGGGAACCGACGGGTAGAATTTTCAAGACTGCTGGTCTTAGGTGGATACCTACTGAAAAGATGTTCACCGATAACACAACCAAAGTTAACAGTGAACCTCCAAATGGTACAAATGATGATATCACTAACCTATATGAATGCAATCAAACTCTTAATGTTAGTGCATGTACTCTTAACTTAAGTGCATGTACATCTTGCAATCCTAAAAAGGAAAGACTCAAAGTTTGGTTGCCGAAAAGACTGATATCTCATAAACCAGTGGTTCAAGGGATTCAAATCTGATGCACATAAACGATGACATTTGAACAAAACGGTTCAAGCCTCGTTCTTTAAAGTTTTATGGCGTTTGCTGACAACACTTCATACCCTGCTCCTCAAAGAAAAGAAAGGTGTACGCTTCAGTGCGCTGTATCTTTAAAAGAAGAGAAATTTTCTTATTTACGAGCAGTCTTATCAACAACTTCTATAAGTTCTCATGCTCGTTCAGTCAACAAGTGGATCAACGTACATTAGCTTGTATTTTAACTCACTTGTTCATAAAAAATGGAAACAACATATGTAATTTTTAAGGGGGAGAAAAGTGAATAAAATAAGATCAATACGGTTTAATTCAGATAGGATCTTTTCAATGTAAATGTGCTCCCATCCTAAAATGGTCATATGATCAATTCCTTTTGAACAATTCAGTTCAGGACCCGGGCCTCAACTAATGACTCATGGAATAATCAATTCAGGACTCGTGCAAAAATATTCCATCTCCAACACCCGTTGTCCCACTAACAAAGATTTTCTAGGATTCATTGTTTCAACCTATGCTTGATGAGTACTTTAAACCTCCACCAAATGTTGATCATCCAGTTCCTGAAGTTCCTACTCTAATTCCTGCTGCTTCAACTAGTTCACCTTCCTCAACAACCGTTGATCAAGATGCACCGTCGACAAGTACCTCACAAACCACTTCAGAACAACAATCCTCAGTTATTCCACAAGGTGTTGAAGATGACTTTTATGATATTGAGGTTGCACACATGGATAACGATACTTACTTTTAGTATTCTAATTCCAGAACCTAGTTCTGAAGAAACAACTTTACAAGGGGTCATTCCATCAAATTTGCATCCTCATAACCAATCGTTTGATACTCTCACTAAGTTGACAATGAAACACCCATTGAATAATGTCATTGGCGATCCTTCTCGACCGGTTTCGACAAGAGGTCAACTACAAGAACATGCCATTTGGTGCTACTTTGACGCAAATGACAATCCGATTCGATTCGGTGGGAAACGGTCTGGTTGAGATATGCTAATTCAAAGGAATAATAATGGTGGTAATTCTTCATGTATCCTATGTACATATTTAAAACCAAAAAGAAAATACAAAAATATAAAACCTTAAAAAAAACCATAAAAATCAGAAAATAGAAAATACAAAAAATATTTTTTAAGACATGTCTTTTGAAAATCGATAATATTTACGAATCTAGAAATGTCGTTCAATAATGACACGAGTCTTTAAGTAAAGTTCGAGCAGAAGTTCAAACTTTTAAAACATGTCTTCATGGCTTGCAGTTATTTCAGACTGCAACCCGCTTTTCAGATTAAGGAAAGCATGTTGCCAAAAAGACAGCTGTTCCTAATAACGGGTAATTAATTTTTCCTGGGCATAGATTACTTCACATCCACGCATCATGGGTTATGAATACTTTGTACATAACCCTGGATTGTTTACAATAAGTGTACGTGTCAGTGCATTTATTTGTCAAAATAAGAGAAATCTTATTTTTATTGGTAAAAAGTTGTCTTCATAATGAATCAGTATTTTAGTAATCACAAAAAGATTTTCAAAGAAAATTCGACCACTCAAACAATGAAAACAGCTCTTTAAATAGAAAACGGGTCATTATTTGAGGCGGAGAAAGCGTCAACAAATAATCTTTTAAAACGGTCTTTCAAAATAAGTCACAGAATAAACGGATAAAGTTTTTGATAATGACGGATAACAATTTAAAGGGGAGTTAATTTATATTAACTACAAGGGCTTTAGATGTCATTTGTTTAAAACTTTATGGACTTATTTGCAATTTAAGGCTTAGTGAATTCAGGCTTTAAACTCCATTCGATCAATATTGCCAACACTTTATAGTATTAAAAGACTTAGGAATGTTTAGAAATAATCACATAGTTTTAAAAGCCTTGATGTTAATTCTCACGAGATAGTTTTAAGCGTAGTAATTCTTCGAACACGATCTCATGTATAGGTGCGTACAAGGTTTTGCTGATTTCGTGGTATCGAAACCAGCAAGGGGGAAGGAGTAGATACACTAGAACATACAACAAGTACACGTGATAGAGTCCATAGCCTTCTTTCATTTTAGGCCATTCTGGGAAGACAAATGTCATAACCGTAGAGAAAATCAGTGTCTTAACTTGTTACTTTCAGGTGCACTATTTCTTCCACGTGGGGGAAGATATATATATTTATTTTTAGTATGCATCATTTAAGATACCAAGGGGAAAGTGTTGTTAGAAGATTTATTCTAGCATGAGAAGATTGTTTCTGATTCAATTAATGTTTCCTCGACGGGTCAACCACTAAGCTTATTATTAAAAGGGTAGAAATATTTTATAAATGAGGTACACATAGGTATGATGATACCTTTAGATAGTCAGTATCCTGCAGGAAGAAATGTTTACATCCGAGACTTAGTTGACTTAGGTTTTATCATTTTGGCTATTTAGAGGGAATAATTGTGACATCCAGGACTTAGCTAACCTTGATGTTGCAATTTATATCATCACTATCGTGTAAGGAGAAATGCAAACATCTGGGAATTAATTGACTTTGATGTTACGGTTTCGAATTAATTGTGTACTTCAGACATTTGAGCTTTACACATCAAGTCTTTTTAATGTGGCTTTCAAGAAATCTATGAATCTACTCAAGAAAGGATTGCTGGTTCGGGGGGAAGCAAGGACAACTTCCAAAAAGAGAGTATCGAGACAGACTACAGATTGCTAACATGGACAGAATGACTTTGTCATTATTGGTTTGAACACTTTCAGGTCCTGTCTCATACATAATCTTGTAAATATATTATTATATAGTGTATTATTAGGTGTTAAGTGACAATGTATAGATTTTTCATGAGTTTTTTGTTAAACTCAAAATCTTTCAAAATTATTATACCTGACACTCACACATACCCTCATAGTTTGAGGGGGACCATTAATGTGTTCCCTAATCGGCTTGTGCATAATAGGCACATTTTTCTCCCAGTTTTCTAGCATATTTGAATCATTTGATATCCAAAATATCAAAGGGTTTAAAATTTTTGATAAGGGGAGAAAATGTGATTAAAATATGAAAACGTAGAAAAATGTGATTTTATGGACTCATGTGTGTACTCCATCCTACATGTGCTAAACACTTTCGAATATCGATGCACATGTTGAGGGGGAGCATTTTTGAAAAGCCAAAACAATCAAGGTACAAAAAGCTTTGATATTTATATCACAAGTACCTTGATTAAGGTTTTCAAATGGTTTTATGGCAAGGAGAACAGTACCAAAAGACCGACCATGCATTTAATTTTATCGGAGTTATAAGGTTGGTAAGGTTAGGTATTCGTTCCCATGATCCAGCCAGAACCGGAGGGATCTACCCAGGGACAATCCACTAGTTAGTGTAGAAGTCCTTAGGTATGATATAAAAAGGAGTAAAAGTGAGAATAAGGGAATAGTGCCGACTGAGATGGAGCTAGTACTGGAACAAACCCAACAAGGTACTAGTCATGAAGTCTCGGTAAGCACTGAAGGGGTTGAAGAATGAAAAAGAATTGTACGGATAAAGGGTGAAAAGAAAGAAGCCCTCCATACACCTAGGCAGAAACCGGGTCAATACATCTGCTGTCAGAATCACAATGATGATTGCTGACATTGAAGACTGACATCATGGACCCAGTGATGCAATGCACAACCCTCCCTAGCCACTCAGAATCTCTCAAAAGATTTCTGTTTCATTTCTCACGGAGACTAAACACGTTATCTATTGACTTTCTCACTCCGAGTTAGTTGCAACATACTGCCCAATTGGATGTCACTGCTGGACCTGAACCACTAA
Organism: Tanacetum coccineum; assembly: GCA_026074375.1. NCBI lineage: Eukaryota > Viridiplantae > Streptophyta > Magnoliopsida > Asterales > Asteraceae > Tanacetum > Tanacetum coccineum. The sequence continues at coordinate 38,784 of BQNB010035090.1, read as the reverse complement.
CAACTAACAAGCCGTTCTAAAAAAAAGTCATGAAGTCTCGGTAAGCACTGAAGGGGTTGAAGAATGAAAAAGAATTATGCGAAAAAAGGGTGAAAAGAAAGAAGCCCTCCATATACCTAGGTAGAAACTGGGTTAATACATCTGCTGTCAGAATCACAATGATGACTGCTGACATTAAAGACTGACATCATGGACCCAGTGATGCAATGCACAACCCTCCCTAGCCACTCAGAATCCTTAAAGATTTTGTTTCATTTATTCAGTGGAATAAAACACGTTATCTATTGACTTTCTCACTCGTGTTTGTTTGTATTGAAAGGTTCGGCAGTCAGAGATCCAGCCTACCCGACCACTAAACCAAAATGCCCTGTTGAGTTTAGAGACAATAGATCATCATAAATCTCGTTTAGGACACTATTACAATTTTTATACTTGTCTTTACAACTGTGAGGAAACAAGTTATCTTTATCTTAAGAGTCCTACACATTATCCTTGTGATATTGCCAGAACATCCGAGTGATACAAAAGTATTTACAGTGATGATGGAAATCTTGCTAGAGCCAACATCAAACAAGCTCTAGGTAGGTGACTTGTGAGATCCTAAATGGATTAATCTTGTGACACTGGGCATCGATTCGGTCCAGATTATGAATTGACAGAGGATGAATTTTGATAAAAGCTTAAAACTCTCGATGTGTTACAAAAAAAAACACTTTTACTAGTGACACGTCGATTGATTTTCAAATTAATTTTCTCTTCAAGCGATGAGATAGTAACTCACTGATTCACTCTTACCGTTCTATTAGTAGCAATACTATTAGTGAGGTAGCCTGCTTTGAGGTGTCTGGTAAAGAGATACTAGCAAGTACAATGAAACTAATGCATCTGCGTTAGAGGATCTAACACTTTGAGCTGGAAACCCTGTCAAAGAGGTTCTTATAATGAATCTACCTGATCACAGGTACAATATTTATATTGTAAAACGGTCCTCATGGAATCGAAGGTTAATGTAACTGAACTTTGACGAATGACAAAGCCATATTGGCACCAAGCTTTATTGCTAACTGTTTTATTTCAGGATTACATAGAGATGGAGATGCAGATACCTCGTTCCAGCAAAGTGAAGTTCATAGCCACATGCTCATACTCAAGACTGAATGACTTTATAACATCAAGAAAGAATGACCCAAAGCTTCCGCAAACTCTGATATCAACTTCTTCTTTAGTATGTCAAAGTGATGAAGTTATGAATTGATGAAGAAATACGAACGTAAAGTCAAGCTTTCAAGATTGCAACAAGTATGAGCATGTCGGCCCGAAAGTCACAAGCAAACAAGATGGCGAAAGATCACAAGATGATGATTAGAGATTGAATTTGGATGATGATCTCAAGAAAGCTCAAGATCACATACAATGACAATCTTAAAGAAACAAGCTCAAGCCACAAGTCAAAGATCACTACATAAAGATGCAAGACAAAAGATCAACTATTACACAAAAAAAGACTCAAGATCAAGACAAGAAGCTTCAACGATTAATGATTAAGGTCACAAGGAGAGATCTCTATGATCAGTTTTTATGAGATCATTTATAAAAACTCATAAATGATCATTTATAACAAGGAGAGATCATTTATAACAATCTCCCCTTAGGGGGAGATTGTTAGAAATATAGAAAGTATTGATCATTTATGAGATCTCAATGACCGTCCCTTAGGGGGAGATTGTTAGGAATTTAATTTTTAGTGAAGTGACGATCATTATCGATCTCACGAGCCTTTGTAATAGTTAGAAAATTTTATGTATTATTTAGTAAGCTAACTGGGCCAAAGCATAGAAAGCTCATGTCAAGCCCATAGGAAGCCCGGTTTATCCTTTGTATAAAAGCCCTCTCCACACATGAAAAGGGTGTTGGTTGAATCATTTTACACACACAAATAGTGTTTTTTTCATATGTTTCTCCTTTCCATCTCTCTCTCTGGCTTTCTTTCTCTAGTCCATATTTGTGTGAAATCTAGGAACCTACAATTTTTATAGCAAAAATGTTTCTCATCCCTTTCTTTTCTCTCTTACGTCTGACGAGCCACCACCACCACCAAAAACCGCCGTTGAGCTACATGTAACACGATCCACTTATAAAATCTCAATCCTTACACAAAGATAAACATATCCCCACGAAAAGTTTTGACATGCATCAAGTATTTTTCAAGTTTTGATTTGAGCTATTTACTTGAAGATTTTTGGGTAAAAACTAGTTAAAGGGTTCTAGATCTATTGATATTACAAGATTTGGTAAAAAGAAAAGTTATGGTTTGATCAAATGGTTGTGTTTTGGTTTCGGCTAACAAAGGAAACAAAGGAATGGTTCGAGTTGATTTTTGATCTTGCATCTATTACTTGTTGTAAGTATTTTTAGGCTACATTCAATTTTATTTTTTTTGCTTGATCTTGTGTTTTTATTGTTGCATGTTATGGATCCACACATGCATAAGATAGATTTAGTGATTGGTGAAGTATGGATGATTGAGATTGATTTAGAGGATGGAGATAGGTTAGCTAAGAGTATTTTTGATGTTGTTGTGAAGTGAAAATGGTGATTTAATGGGTTTTGAAAAGGGTCATTTCGAGCAGAAAGTTTCGAGTCACTTTTGGGTGTCGTAAAAATTTTCAAATTTATTTTTATTCTAAGATTACGATAGGCCTTATTTTTATGAACGTTTTGATATATGGATCGTCCCGTAACTCGTAAAAACGAAGATTCTACGGCCAAATAAAGTTTAGAAAAAATTATATTAAAGTTTCAGCTTTTTATAAAAATTAAATCTGCGCAGAAAAATTAAAAGCCATTTCGACCACTTTCGAGTCCGTTTTGGCCTTCCGGCGAAACACGAAAGTTGTCTGAAATGCCGTTTCGCTTTCACAATGTAAATTTTAGAATTTAACGACTTGAAATGAAGACATTAGACCAAACCGCGGATTAGAAAATAAAGATATATATATAAACTGCGCAGAATTTTAGAAGGGCAAACGGTCATTTTCTGGTCCGTTTCGACCATCGGCCGAAACATAAAAGTTGTTCGGATTATGGTTTTACGTGTCCGGTAGAAAAAGCTAAGATTGAAAGTAACTTAAGGCGGGTCAAGACCAAAGTCAACGACTCGGAAACTTTTATATAAAAAGTCAAAGTAAAAGTCAAAGGAGGATTTAAAAATGTCATTTAGTTGTCGTAAGTGTTGTTCGGATTGATAAAAATAATAATAAATATTATTTTTGGGTTAACACTATTCTAAGACCGTCGGTCGTTTCTAAATATAGGAAGTCTAAAAATAGAAGTTTTTATAAATACATATATATATATTGAAAATGTAACGTTGGGGACGTGATTAAGTAATTAGACATTGGTGTATTGGAGATTGGCGAATTAAGGAAATATTTTTAGTATTAATATATTTGGATAACCGGACTTACTAAAAATAGTAACTTTATAAAAAGAGAAACTTTCCGAAAATAGAAAGTTTTCAAAAGTGTAACTTAACTTAATTAGGGATGATAACTTAGTTCTAAATCGCCTAACGCGTACGGATTAAGGTCGTGAGTGTGGATCCCATAGCATGCTTCTTATTAAATAATGTATGTTGTGATTATCGTATGAGTCAATCGTACTAAATTATTTCTCTAATTGCGTGACATAATTCTAGGTCGTGGTTGAGCTATTTGTTTGTTGATATTCCGTGATTGTGCATTGATAATCTTTGTCTTCAAATCAAGGTGAGTTCATAGCCTTGCTTTTAAATATTTAATATGTTTTATAAAACCCGCGAGGGAGATACATGCTTGTTTTGCAAATCGAACGCAAGTGGTTTTATGCTTGGAATTTTGAGTAGCTTAATATTTATTTTCGGTATTTATGTGGTAATGATGGAAATTATTTTTTTTAAAAGAATTTGTATGCTACAAGAATTGAACTCGAGATGTTTGTAATATTAGCAATCAACATAACCACTAGGCCAACAGCTTTCTTGTATTTAAATTTATAAATTAATATATATAAGCTCATGCAAAGAATAATTACTTAATATATTGTTTTGTAAATCTGTAACTTATCTTGTGAAAGAGATAAATTTGGAATTTATTGATATCAATCAGAAGGAGATAAATTTGGAATTTATACTCATGATTTAGAAAACACGTTTAACCTAATTCACAAAAAATGGGGTAAGAAACAACACGCCTTTTTTTTCTCAAAACACTATTATCGGTTGTTCATTTTTTAGAGTTTGCACAAAACTTCTATAAGTCCAATCTGCTAATTTTGCAGAATTAAGATGGATGTTTCAAAGTGCCAGTGCATGCTCAATTTTTCTTAACGTCGACATTTGTGTTATGTATATGTTTGTTTGTTTTCGTATTAAGGATTGGATATTAGGGTTATTTATTACTTATAGTTTTTAATTTCTCTTTTCGAATAATATGAACGATTATTGCATGACTTTAATTGGCCCTCTATGGCAGCTAATGGAGATATGAAGGAAGAATTTTTTATGTCTATATAATTAATTTTATATATGTGGAGTTAAATGTTTTTCAGTTGAGGACACTATTTACTCTTTTGATATTGAATCCTTTCAACTCACTCTTTTAGGTTGAATAGTTTGTTTATAGAAGAATTAAAACCCCTTCAATGGCCTAAAGGTATGACTTTTAATATCTAATATCTTGATTTTGTCTAAATGTGCTTCACCAGGTATTCATTTGTTCTTATTTTGCAATTCGAGTATTGGTTTCTTAGGCTTAAAAATCGCTACTTCTGTTAAGTTAGTTAATATTCTTTAAGGTTTAGGTTTTATGAAGATAAGGTTCAACTGTTGGAGGAAAACCTCTCATCCACTTTTGGATGGAGACCGTTAGTAATTATGTTAAATACTGAGAACTGAACTTCTAATGAATCTTTTAACATAGGTTCTGATAAGTTAATATTTACTTATTGTTTTTGTTGCTGTTGCATGACAAGTTACTAAAGGATGAGGCTCTTACCTGCAAATATTGAATTTATCAATTATTTTTGATAATCTTGAAGCGCAATGGTAATTTTGAACGAGTACATTAGTTCTATGTTATCTCTATATAGATATCCCGTGATGTTAAAGTAGGCATCATAATTCCAAGTCTGTTTAATGGCTGTAATTGTTTTTCTATTACGGTCAATAGTAAACTTGCATTTCCTCGCAAACTATGACGGTGCCTTTGCAATTGCTAACAATCCCTTCAAAGATTTCTCGTTTCTAAGTGACTCATCAAGCTTATAGAGAGAGAATTTAGGATAGTCCACAATATATGTTAGAGCGGAATTCAGCCTACATTGAAGATTACGAGGTGAGTCTTCACCTTTTTAAAGGATTTTGGATTCACGTTTTGAAAATTAGGTTATTAGAAACATGAATAATCATAATCTAAATAAATCGAAATGTAATAATTTGATTGAGTGGATTGTGAAAAGTCTGAAGTATTGAGAAATAAGTTTAGTCACCACTTATAACTTTAATTACGAAACTTGCACAGATGGTGTAAAAAAATCAATCATTAATTCAGGGTAGTTGAGTTTTGACTAGCACCTGTCAAGGTAATTGTTGTGTATTATCAATATTTCTTAATATACCGAAACTGAATGTTTGCCTAACAATTTGTAGGCAATCTAAAGCAGATAGGAGAAAGGAATCTAGAGCCAGGAGAGTAAAGATGGAGGAGAAAAAAATTAGCTGAATCAAGTGAGTGATGGGAGGCTGAGGCAAGCTTTTAGTCAACTTTCGAGTGGGGGGGGGGGGGGAGAATTGGAAGAAAAGAGACAACCGGAATCAAGTGATATCTAACGAAGTGGATCATAGATGGTTAAGCCCACACGGGTCTTAGGAAGTCAAGAATCTGAAATCACTCAAGAAGCGTTGGAGTCATTGATAAAATTTTATGCTTCACTATGTATAGTTTTAAGACTATATTGAAAACTCTTAACGCTTCTTGTGAGTTTTAAGTTTTTTGGCCTCATGCGTATTTATATTGTAATTTTTTTTGAAAAAGATACATGTTTCCATTTGTTTGAGATGTATTGAAATGTAATATTTTACGTTATATGAAAAAAATTTATTAAATTATACAGTAGTTGATGCTGACGTTCACAGTAAACAAAGTGGTCAATAGTTTTTGGCTCCACTACAATGTGCGGTCGCACAAACCCTCGTTTTATACAATAACAAAACAAATGATCGTGTTTTTGGGTAAAACGGTGACATTTTATCCTTTCAAAATTGATGTCGTTTGGGCCTTGAGTTGGACCATTTGAGAGTGAACATGGACCAAATGACATCGTTTAGGGGTGGAACAATGTCGTTAAGAGTGAACTTTAACCAAAAATGCTAGACTCTTTCACAAGCACAGTGTGTGTTGAATCGTGGAGGTCAGAGTAGCTTTGCTCGTGCTTTAATAGAGATCCGAGTTGAAGATGAGTTAAAGGATAGTTTGATAGTTGTTATTCCCCTTCTTAATGGGTCAGGATTTTGTAAAGAAGTCGTTTGTATGGAATATGAATGGAAGCCTTCGCGGTGTCATTCGTGTAAAAAATTTTGTCCTACGATTGATCAATGTCCTAGAAATATTGTTCCTTTGGCTTCAAGTGTCGAAAAGTCTGATGATGGATTTCAACATGTACTTAACAAGCGTTTAAGGAATTCGAAAAATGATAATGCTAAGGCTGGTCTTAAGAATGGACGCACCATGTGTTCTAACTTTAAATATGTACCAAAGGTTACTGGTAACTCATCCAAGTATGGTAGTGCAACTGCTAAAGTTGGTATCAAATAAAAGGATGTGGCGAGCTTGTCTAAGGCTGTAACAACTAATCAATATGAATTGTTGTCTCAAGAGCATGATAGTTTATTTGATGCTAATTATAGTGTTGTTAATAAATGTGACAGATTGGATGGAAGTTCAATAAAAGATGCTGTAGGATCGTTTAAATCATAACACGGGTGATGATTCGAGTGGTTTAGCTAGTTTTTAGAGAGATAAACACATGGAGAGATATTTCTAGAGAGAGAAACAAGTGTGTTTAAATGAAAATGAAATTATGACTAGCTTGCCTCTTCCAAAGTTGAAAGAGGCTTATATTGTTCTTACAAAATACCGGGTATTCGTACCCGGTATAAAACCGAAAGACATACGATTAACTATTAAACTACGAACTATTATAAACAATAAATATACGGGGTGACCGAGTCTTTTACTCATATCTAACAATCTCCCCCTAAGGGAGGTCACCCTTGAAAACACTAGACTTAAGCTCTTACAGCTTGCAGTCTTTTGATTCTTCATGTTACATCTAGTACTTTGTTGTAGTGATCTTTAGATAACAATTGAGCTTGTTCACTTTGACTTGTTTTGATTGTGATCATGAGCTTTCTTGAGATCATCAGCCAAACTTAATCTCTCATCATCTAGTAATCTATTGCCATCTTGTGCACTTGTGAAGAAGAATATGATATCAGAGTTTGCGGAAGCTTTGACACCTTTATGAGATCTTTCATAACTTCATAACAAGTGTAGGTCGTGTCTGAGCATTCGGTTATTAACTTGACATTACTGGAACTGGGTATCTCCATCTCCATCTCCATCTTTAAATGATCCTGTAATGAAACAGTTAGCAATAAAGAGAAAATTGATTTGAAAAATCAGTCTAAGTGTTAATTATGAAAATATTTTGTAACACTTCGATAGTTTTGATTGGTTGTCAAATGTTCAATAACCGTCAATTCTTATGCTGGAACAAGTTTGATTCACGTAGAATCGCACCATCGTTTCTTTCCAGTTGACACAAGTTTGATTCTTGTAGAATCGCACAAGTCACCTACCTAGAGCTTGTTTGATGTAGGCTCTAGCAGGATTTCCATCTTCATAGTGAATACCTTCGTATCACTCGGATGTTCTGGCAATATCACAAGGATAATGCGTAGGACTCTTAAGATAACCTTGTTTCCACAGTGTGTGAAAGACAAGATAAATGGAAATGTGTCCTAACGAGATTAATTGATGATCTCTTGGCTCTAGACTCGAAAGTGCGCTTTGATATTAGTGATCGGAGGCTGGAGCTGACTGCCACCTTTTCAATACCGACTTACTCGGAGTGAGTGAGACAGTAGATTGCATGTTTAGTCTCCGTGACAAATGAGACAAGTTTCTTTCAAGAGAAACTCGAATGGCTGGGAAGGGTTGTGCATTGCATCACTGGGTCCATGATGTCGTCTTCAATGTCAGCAATCAACTTGTGATTCTGACAGCATATGTATTGACCCGGTTTCTGCCTTAAGTGTATGGAGGGCTTCTTTCTTTACACCCTTTATCTGTACAATTCTTTTTCATTCCTCAACCCCTTCAGTGCTTACCGAGACTTCATGACTAGCACCTTGTTGGGTATATTCCAGTACTAGCTCCATCTCAGTCGGCACTATTCCCTTGTTCTCACATTTACTCCTTTTAATCATACCTAAGGACTTCTGTACTAACTAGTGGATTGTCCCTGGGTAGATCCCTCCGGTTCTGGCAGGATCATAGGAACGAGTACCTAACCTTACCATCCTTATAACTTCGATAAAAGTAAATACATGGTCAGTCTTTTGGTACAGTTCACCTTGCCATAAAATCACTGTTGAAAAACTCAATCAGGTACTTATGATATAACTATCAAAGTGTTTAGTACCCGATTGTTTTTGCATTTCAGAAAAGCTCCCCCTCAACATGTGCATCGGTATTCGAAACTGTTTAGCACATGGGGGTGGAGAATACACCTCGAGAACCTTAGATGTATGATCATTTTTAGTTACAAGCTATGTATGGAACATATTAATGCTCCCTCTCAATCGTTGAGGGTATGTGTTAGTGTCAGATATGATAATTTTGAATCTTAATCATTCACTTCTCTTGATTAGTTGGTAGCCAATATCTCTGAGTCTTCCACTAATGATGCATTCAAGATTTCTGATCTTTAACTTTCTCCAATTTGAATGATTTTGAATTTTCTAAGAAATTCTTGAAAATTTGTACTCAAGCACTATTTATATTAGCCTATATTTAAGTTTACATTACACATTTATATATTCACAAGATTATGTATGAGACAAGACCTGAATATGTTCAATCCAAAAATGACATAGTCATTTTGTCCATGTTAGCAATCTTTAGTCTGTCTCGATACACTCCGTTTAGAAGTTGTCTTAGCTTCCCCTTGAACCAGCAATCCTTTCTTGAGTAGATTCAAAGCCTTTTTGCAATTCGCATTAAGAAGACCTGAAGTCTGACGCCCAAATCTTCGAAGTACACAATTAATTCGAAACCGCAACACCAAAGACAATTTAAGTCCCGGATGTCTAATTTCTCCTAACATGATAGTGCACTTGATGATTTAAATTGAAGTACACCAAGTCAAACTAAGTTCCGGATGTCTCATTATTCCTTCAGTTTCGAAATGATAACACTTAAGTCAACTAAGACCCAAATGAACACATTTCTTCTGGTTGGATGCTGACTAACTAAAGGAATCATCATACTTATCATACCAATATGTACCCCTTTGATCAAATATTTCTACTCCTTTAAAAACACTCTTGGTGATTGACTGTTAAAGGAAGCATTAATTGAATCAGTAACCAATCTTCTCACGCTCTAATCAGTCTTCTGACAACATATTCCTTGGTATTTAATGGATGCATACCAATAGATTAGTCAAGTTATTCTTCCTCCTATGTGGTTGGAATAGCCGCTACCGGAAAGTAACACGATAAAAACACTGATTTTCTCCGCTCGGTTGTTATAGACATTTTGTCTCTCCGAAATGGCCTACAATTAAATAAGGCTATGGATTCTATCACGTGTAGTTGTTGTACCTTTTAGTGTATTTACTCCTTCCCCTTGATGTTTTTGATACCTCAAAATCAGCAATATCTTATATGCACACATGCTTGAGATCGTTGTTGCAGAATAATAAACTTAAAAGCCAACCGTGAGAATCAGTTTTAAGGCATTTTAACTATGAAAAGAATTTCCAAACATTCCTAAGTCGTTTTACAAACTATGCGCTGTTGGCAATATTAGTGTATATAGTTTAAAAGCCTGATTTCACTAAGATCTTCAATTGCAAATAAGTCCCTATAGTTTGAAGCTAAAATGACATTTCAAAGGCACATGTAGTTAATATGAATTAACTCCTTAAAATTTGGTTATCTAGTCATTATCAAAAACTTCAATGTTTAATCCTTGACTTATTTTGAAAGACCGTTTTAAAATTAATTCTTTTTTTTTTTCTTTTTTTTTTTTTATGGCACTTTCTCCCCCTCAAATAATAACCTATTTTCTATTTAAAGAGTTGTAGTCTGTTGAGTCCGCCAGATTGAGGTTCGAATTATCATTTGAAAATTTTTCGTATTACTGAAAATATTAGATTCATTGTGAAGACAACTTTTTCCCAATTGAAATAAGATTTCTCTTATTTTGACAACATAAAATGCACCAGAAACGTACATTATTCTATATTGATGCATGGATATGAAATAATCCTATCGCCCAGGAAAAAATAATTACCGAAGTCAGGAACAGCTGTCTTTTCGACGACATGTTTGAAGTACTCAGATTGAAAGCGTGGTTACAGTCAGAAAAGAAATAACTGCAGCAGTGTCGTGATCTAAAACTTTGAATGTTTTGTTAGAGTAGCTCAATACCGAAAAGACTTCTCTTTTCGTTGCTAAGGAAAAATGCACTGAGACGTGTATTTTCCTTTACGATGAGGCCCGGGTTATGCACAGAAATGTACATAAGCCATTTTTTTATATTTACAAGATGATGTTTGATGATAATATCAAGCAGTTACGTTTGTCAGAACCTCCAGTTCTGCTGGAGTCAAACATCTCATACCAATCCTTCTGACAAGATACAAACGATCTCGGGGAATGGGCTTTCGTACAATTAATCAGCTAATTGTGTATTCAGGTCTTCTGACAATATGTAATATAATATCATTTTCAACCTGTTCCTTTATGAAGTGATACCGAGTATGGATGTGCTTTGTATGAGAGTGTTGTACGGTGTTGCATGAGATTGCTATGGCTGACTGTGAATCGTAGTACAACAGTATTTTGTTGTAGTTGAAGCCATAAACTTTAAGCTGTGTCCTCATCCACATTACTTGTGCACAACTTGCAGATAACGCCACGTACTGTGCCTCTGTTGAAGATATTACAGTGCAATATTGTTTCTTGACATCTCGCTTACAAGTTATGTCACCTTGGAATGTATCCTCTCCAGAAGTGCTTTTGCGTAAGTATCAATGCATTCGGCCATGCTCAAGTCCTGAAATGTTTAGAAAGCCTTTGGACATCAGGAAATTTGGAAATTCATCATACCAGGCTCTCCCTGGGGGCTTACTTCAAGCTGTATATGCTTTCCTTAAAAGCGTAGGAATTTTTTGGATGTTCAGGATCAACGAACCCTTCCGGGCTTGAGCAACAATAAAACCTCCTCCTTCAGCTGGACCATTAGAAATTCCATTTTAACCTTTCACATCTGGTAGATTGGAAAGGACTTGTGTGCCGCATAGCACAAAATCCGAATCTGCCTACCAAACGAGCAACTGGAGTTAGGTAATTCTCTCTCTAAACACACACACTAATTACACCTTGATATTCACACACTAATCATCAATCAAGATCTATTGTTTAACAGTCTGAACTTCATCCTTTTTTTTGTTCTTCCATAACCACTTTAGCTTTATCACTGTCTTGCCAAATGGTTTGTCGACGAGTTCCCAGACTTGTGGTCTGTCGAACTAATGAAGTTCATCCTGCATTGCTTCGATCCATGCAGAATCAGCCATTGCCTCCTTACTGTTCTTTGGTTCTTCTGTACTCACTGTGAGCGCGAACATACACATTTCAGGATCTGTGGCAAGCTGTTGTCTTGTTTGCACTGGATTTGTAGGATTGTCAATAACTTGTTCTAATGGATGATCTTTTGTCCATTGGTATTCATGACTCTGTTGGTTGAAATGAATGCATATTTTCATTATCAATATTGCATGAGGAAGACTCAGCAATGTCTTGTACCGGTGTACAGAAAGGATTGATAAATTCATCTTGTCAAAACGATGCATTCGCTGCTTGATCATTGTTGTTTTCTTCAGCATGAACATTTATTGGAGAGAAATATTCTTCAAAGAAATGATTGAATAGAAATTCGATCTCCTTTTGTGACGAATCTGTTTTGTCTGCTAGAGAAACAACATTTTTCCTTGGGGGCACGGGGCCAGAGATGTCATAATCTGACGCCTTTTGTTTATTTGAAACGAGGTCTGAGGAGATATTGTCAACAGACGTCTCTTGTCGATTGGGCGTGAGGTCTGAACGGATTTGATCAGACGTCATTTCATGAAGCACGGGTCCTGAACTGCTATGATCAGGAGCCATGAATTGAGGCACGGGTCCTGAACAAAATTGTTCAGAAACCATAAACTATCTTTGAGATAGTAGATCTCAACCATACCGTTTCACACCGAATGGAGTTGGATTTTCATTTGCGTCAAAGTAGCTCCAAATGGCATGTTCTTGTAGTTGACTTTATGTTGAAATTGGACGAGAAGGATCGCCAATAACATTCTCTAATGAGTGATTCTTTGTCAACTTAGTGATAGTATTAAACAGTTGAATAAGATGATGCAAATTTAATGGAATGACCCCTTGTCAATTAGTTTCTTCAAAACTAGAGTTTGAAGAAATATTATGAAGGAGGGGTGCATTATTAAATTATGCATTTTGATGTCCATGAATTTATTCTTCAACACCTTGATGAGTGACTTGAGATTGAATTTCCTGATTTGTTGGTGAAGTACTAGTAGATTGTTCATCTTGATCAATGGTAGTTGATGAAGGTGAACCAACTGGATCAACAGCTCTTGAAGCAACAATAGCTACCGGATCTGGGGAAACAGTTCGTGGTGGAAGATTATAGTACTCATTAAACAATGGTTACAACAGGATCTCATAGTCTTTCTTGGATGGTGGAACATATGGTGTTGGAGAAACTGAGATTTGCACGAGTCCTGAACTGATGTATCCAGGAGTCATCAAAGAAGGCGCAGGTCCTGAACTGATTTGCACAGGAGCCGTGACTTGACCATTTCAAGAACTGAACTGCTCTGCTGTAGTGCGGATGTTGGTGGTGAAAGTTGTAATGAATGATTCTTGACAGGGAGGAGATACTGGTTTAGGAGATGAGAGATCGATGACTGAAGTATCAGTAAAGGAACAGATGAAGAAACTTGTTGGATAGGAACAGTGACCATGGATTCAACTTCGGTTTCCATAGTAGTTTTTCCTGGTTCATCTTTTACTTATATATTTCTTCAGGATCAGGCTTAGTTTCCTTATTATCATCCCCAGCATTATCATCTCTGTCAAAATGTTCACTGTCCACATCTGCTTCCCACTCAAGAATTAGCTTTTCCTCATCAGGAACCCCTGGCTTGGATCCAGTTCCTTCACTTGAGGCTTTAGAGACGACTGTGGACTCATCAGGAACCCCTAGTATGTTACCAGTTCCTTCATTTGAGCCTCCAGTTCCAGCCTGTCTCTTGCTCATTTTCTTGCTTTCCTTGAGAGCTTTCATTATGTCAGCAGCCTCTTGTTTAGCAGGAGTAAGAGTTTGAATACCCTTGAACTTCTTAGACGAATCAGAAGACCTCTTCTTTGACACAATAAAGGAATCTCTGAAAGCAATACCAGACTGTCTTGTTTGTGTGGGCTCGAGTTCAGATTCAGACACAATTCTTGCATGAGTAGCATGAACTTCTCGTGCAATAGCTTCTTCTTCAACTTCAGTTAAGCTGATAGATTTACCCAATTCCAAAGCTAAGTCTGGTTTAGGGACGATGTTGTCATGCAGGAGTGATCTCTAAGTCCTTCCGAAGAAGATCAGCACTCAGAGTAAGCCAGTGCTTATTGACTTGAAAGCTATAAACCCCAGTCTTTGCATCATGAGTCAGAGTATTCCAGAATAGCTGAATATAGATAGAAGGGACATTTGCTGATGTAGTGAATGCCCTAACAAAGATATCATGGGTGAGAGTTGTGCGGTTGTGGGTTGGGTGTTTGGGGGGTTTGATGGTTTTGTGGGGGGACGGGATGTTTTGTGATTGTGGTGTTGATTGTGGGTGGGGTCTGTGTGTAGGTGTGGTGGGGGGCTTGGGTGGGGGGTGGTTGTTGTGGTTGGTGGGGGGGGTGCTGTGGTGGGGGCGGCGGTGGCGGGAGAGGCGGTGAGAGGGGGGGGGAGATGGGCGGGGGGGGGTTTTGTGAGGTTGTGGGGTTGTTGATCTGTTTGTTTTTCGTGGTGTGGTGGGCAGGGGTGGCGAGAGGGGGGGGGGGGGGGGGATTGTGGTTTCGTGTTTTTTGTGGCGTGGATGTGTGGTTGTGGTGTGGTGGGGGTGGGTTGATTTTTGTAGAGGGGGTTGTTTGTGGGGTGATGGGGGTGTTTGTGGGTGTGTTTTGTTGGGTTGTGGGGTTGGTGGGTTGTGGGTTTGTAGTTTAGTGTTGTAGTGGGTTAGTGGTGTTTTGGGTTGTGGGGTTTGGCTTGTTGGGGTGGGTTTTTGTTGTTGTTGTTGTGGGGTGATTGTGGGTGCTGGGGGTTTGCGGGGTATGGGGGGTGTGGTGGGGTGGGGGTTTGTGGTATAGTGGTTGGTTGTGTGTGGGTGTGGGGGGAAACGAGGCTGGGATGGGGGGGGTTTAAGGGGGGGGAGGGGTATGGTTTGGCTTTTTTTGGTTTGTTCTTTGTTTGTTTTATGGTAGGGAAATGTTTTGGGGTTTTTTTTTGGTTGGTTTTTATGGGGTGGTTGAGGGGAGTTTTGTTTTGGGCAGTTGGGTTTGGTTTTTTTTGTGTGGTGCCCTATTTGGTTTTGTTTTGGTTTTGTTTTATAATGGTGGTTGGTTTTTTGGGGTTGGTGTTTTATGGGGGATAGGGAATTGGAGGGGTGAGGGTCTTGTTGTTTGGGTCGGTTTATTCTGTTGGTTTTTTTATGGGGAAGGGGAGGGGTTTGTTGGGTGTGTGGTGGTTTGGGAGGTTTGGTTGGGTTTGTTTGTTGGGGTTTTTGTGGTGTTTGGGGGGGTTTTTTATGGTGGTGGGGAGGGGGGGGGGGGGGGGGTTGGGGGGGGGGGGGGGGGTTTTTGTGGTGTCTTTGTGGTTGTGTGTGTGGGGGGTGGGGGGTTGTTTGTTCGGTGGGTTGGTTGGGGTGTTAGGTTTGTTTTTCTTTGGGTTTGTTGGGTGTTTTATGGTTGGTTTATTTGGGAGGGTGGGGGTTGGTGGGGGTTTTGTTGGGGTGAATTTGTGGCTTGTTGGGTTGTTGTGGTGGTTGTTGTTGGTGGGGGTGTTGGGGTTGTTTTAGTCTGGTCGGGTTGGTGGGGTGTGTGGGGTATTGTGGTGTGGCAGGGGTTGTTTATGTTGAGGTTTGTGGTGTGGGTTGAGTTATCGGATTGTTGGTTTTTTGTGGTATTGTGTTGGAGGGTTTTGGGGTTGTGGGGGTGTTGTGTGGTTGTGGGGTTTTGTGCGGTTTTGCTGGTGTTGTGGTGTGGGTAGTTCTTTGTGGGGGTGTGGGGTGGGGGGTTGTGGTAGTGTGGGTGTTCGAGGTGTGGTGGTGTTGTTGTGGTTGTGGTTTAGTGGGTTGTGGTTTTGGGGTTGTGGTTTGATTGTGGTGTGGAGGTGGTTCTTTGCTATATTGTGGTTGTGGGTGAGGTTGGTGGGGGTGTGGTGTGGTGTGGGTTAGTGTGTGTGGTGGTTTGGTGGGTGATTGGGGAGAGGGGAGGGGGGGGGTGTTCGGGTCGTTTGGCGGGTAGGTAGGGTTTTTTGTGGGGGGGAGGGTGGGTGGTCTTGGTTTTGGGTTTGGTTGGGTTTTGGGTGGTTTTTGTTGGTGGGTTCGTTTTTTGTTATTGGGCTGGAGGAGCGGCGGTGGGGGGGTGGTTGGTGTGTGGTCTGGGGGGGGTTTGTGTGGGGGTGTGGGGGTTGTGGGGGTTGTGGGTTTGTGGTTTGTGGGGGGTATGTTGTGTCGGGTTTGTGGGGGGTGGGGGTGGTTGTGGGGGGGTTGTGGGGTTGGGGTGGGTTTGGGGTTTATGTGGGGTTGGCTTGTGGGGGGGGGGGTGTTACGGGGGGTTGTGGTGTGGCCAACCCAGCGTTGAGTGGGTGTGGGGTGGGTGCTTTGGTGTGCGGTCCTTGTGGGTTGCATTGTGGTGTGTTGTGGGGTTGTGTGTCTTTGGTTGTTAGTTTGTTTGGGTGTTTTTTGTGTGGTGTGGGGGGGGTTTGTGTTGGTTTGTGGGGGGGTTGTGCTTGTGGGGGGTTGGCTTTTTGTTTGGGGGGGGAGGGGTAGTGGTGTGGTCGTGGGTCGGGGGTAGCGTCGGTGGCTGGTTGGGGGGGGGGGGGTTGGTGTGGTGTGGTGTCTTGGGTTTGTTGTGTGTTGTTTTGGGGTTTGTGGTGTGGTCTCGTGTGGTGGGGGTTTTTGTGGGGTGTGGAGTGGTTTGTTGGAGTTGGTGGGGGGTTGTGGGTTGTGGTTGTTGGGGGGGGTTGGCTGCGGGGGTTGTTTCGATTTTGCTTTTGTGGTGGGGCGTGGTTTGGGTGTTGGTACTGCGGTGTTATGGGTGTGGTGTGGTGTTGTGTGGAGTTTGTGTTTGGATTGCGGTGGTAGGTGTTTTGTGTGAGTTTTTTTGTGGTTGTGTTTGGGTTTTGTGCGGGTGTGTTTTGTTGTGGTGGGGTGGTTGGTGGTATGTTGGGTTGTGTATGCATGTGTTTTTGATTTTTTTAGAGTGGTATTATTGTTATTGGAAGGGATTTTAGTACCGCATTTTATACTAGGGATGTGTGGTTTTTACAACAGGATCTCATTGTTTTCTCTTGAGTGGTGATGGGTGGTGTGGTTTCTGGGGGTGTGTGGAATGGTGTGGAACTTATCAGCTTATGGGGTGGAATGGTTTGGATGGTGGTGGTCGGTGGTATGCGGGGGTGCTGGTGGTACATGTGGGGTTGGAAAACGGAGGGGGGAACTGGGATGGGGTGGGTTTGCTATGGGGGGGGGGATTGGGGTGGGGTGGTATTTCTTTAGTTAGGGTTGGATCTGAGGCGGAAATGCGTCGTGTTCGTGCACGTTGTAGGTTGGTGCGGTCGTGTGACGCAGTGCTGAAGTGAAGTGCAGAGTGGTGTCCTCCGGTCTGTATGATATGTTGACTGTTCCTGCGTGATGGTATTTGATGTTTACCAGGGTTATATATACCGCCACCCACGATTATCCCACTCCCCCCCCCTAGTCTTCAAACAAATGGCATCCAGATTTTAGGCCGCGGTCTGGGTGGGGTTCCGGTACTGTTTTGTGCACAGGATGTTATAGCCGTTACGTGACCTAGTCTCTGTATGTACGTATCGGCCGCTGCGGGTCTGGGCGGTGGTAGGGGGGGGGTGGTGATATAGGGGGTTAGGTGGGGTTAGGGGGGGGTTGGGGGGGGTTTGGGTTTGGGGGGGTGGGGTCGTTGTTGGTGGGGGTTGGTGGTGTGTGGGGGGGTTAGGTTTGGTGTGGTTTGGTGGAGCGGCTAGGCTGTCTGGGAGGATGTTGTGTGACGGTGGGTGGTGTGAGCTGGGAGAGTGTTTGGGGGTGGTTGTGTGAGTGCGTGGGTGTTGAGGCGTTGTGGCTGGTGGCAGGTTTGTGGGAGGTAGGTAGGTTGGTTTGTGCTTTGGTATTTGAGTTTGGACTTTTTGGGCGCTGGGTGACTCATTGGTGGGGGGTTTGTGGTAATGTTGGGTTGGTTGGGTTGTTTAGGGGGGGGTGTGGGGGGGTCGGTGGGGGCGGGGGTGGCTGGGAGGTATGGGGTTCTCTAATGGTACTTGGTGGGTGGGGATTAGGGCGGGTGATGGGGTAGGGGGAATGTGGGGTGGTGGGGGTGTGTGGGGGGGGTTGTGGGGGGGGAGCGGGGGGTGTGAGGGGGCGGGGATCGGTGTGAGTGGGAGGCTAGTAGTGTTGCTGGTACGGGAATGCTGGGGGAGTGGGGTGTGGGGTAAAGATAGATAATGGGTGATGGCACAGCCCCATGTGTGGACCGTGGCTGGTGGGCTTGAGCGTGGGAGGGTTGGCTTTTGGGGGAGTAAGCGGCCTCTTGAGCGCGGTTGAGATTGCCCCCCACTCAAGGATAAGAAGATAGCGGGGGAGAAGGGAAGGGAAGAAACTTTTTACTTTTGTCAGATGTGCTGATGTATTGGCATTTATGTTCATTTCTAGTGGTTTGTTGAGAAAGTAATAGAGGAAAGTAGTGGGGTATTATAGATTAATGTTTAATTGGGTATATGTATAATAATAAGACGACGCGATCCAGCTGTGTGAGTATGTTGTATAGATGGGATTAAGGCACTTTATCTTTGGCTTGTTGATTAGCGTGGCTGGGTATAGTAGCGGGGAAAGTATAAGTGAGGGGGGGGGGGGGGGGGATTGAGGTAATGCCGAGGTTTTCGGGGGGGTGTGGGGTATAGCGGGACCGTGGGGGAGTGTCTCGTCCCTTGTATCCCCAGACGCAGGGTGGGGCATGAAGTGCGGAGGGGCGGGGGGGGGTGTGGGTCACTGGGGGGGCTGGCAGTGCAATGCCAAAACATTGTGATTTGAATGACCCATATTTGTAGGATGATTGGGTAATCATATTCTCGTTGGTCTCATTTGGATTTGAAGCTTTTTCGGCAGGAAGAGATAGACAAGAGGTGTCGGTAGAGAGAGCTTTGGGGGGTCTGGGGGGGTACTTGATACGTTTTTTTTTTTTTTGTTTGCGCGTTGAGAAGCGAGACTGTGGAAATTTAACTTTGTCGGATAGAATGTATCAACTAAGCGGAAACTATTTACTAAACGACGCTTCAAAAGGTCGTTTTGAGTTCTTGTGTTAATCGCATTGGTTATGAGATGTATGACTCCAAGCTCTGTTGAAAGTCTGACAAAGTGATCTTCGTAAACAGAATCATTACATCACAATCAATGTACATAAATTATTTCGAAAAATGCAAAAGAAAAGGAAATGTGTAAAATTTTAAAAAATAATAATAATAAGAACAAAAAGATTTGTCACATTTTTCTATTTAAAAAAACAACATAATTTAAAAGAAAAAGAATTACAATCTTTTGTTTCATGATTCCAAGTTTCTTATTAAAACCTTTTACATTGCAAAATACGGAATCATGATCCAAGGGGGAGTTCTTACAATTTTCATTCACAAACATCTTTTTGATAATAAACTCTCATGATGACTAAATTTGGAAATGTTATATTTTCGAGGGGGAGTTTTAGTTGAAAAAGTAACAATTTTTCATTTTCGGACTATGAATTTTACATAATTGTTATTTCAAGGGGGAGTGTTTGAAAAGATTCATTGTTTAAGGGGGAGTTTGTGTAAATTCACAAACAAAAAATTGGAAATGCTAAAGTACAAGGACTGAATGTGTAAATTTTTCAAAATTTTTCGGTAAATACTAAGTACAGGGACTGAATGTGACAATTTTTCAACAGTTTTCGGTAAAAGTTAAGTACAGGGACTGAAAATGTCAATTTTCCAAACTGTTTTCGGTGGCTATATAAAGGATTTTAATTTCATTTTTTACTTTTCTTTTTTACCGAATCCTTTTACTGAGTTTGAGTAGAAATCTGTTTTACGCTATCTAAGTTCATTACAACGATTGTAATTTCACTTCTTACTCAAACGTAAGTGGATATATATGTCTTAGGTGTTTTTGAGTAATTTGGGATTACCGAGTTTGAACTCGGTAAAGATGAGGTTTACCGAGTTTGTGTTATGATAATGTTTTGTACCTTATGATATTGTGCGCATAATCTTAGGCTTAGATTTAGTGTAAAAAGTGACTTAAGGCCATAAAATGATCATAGAATGGTTAGGATTGAGTTTTGATTAAACTCGGTAGTACATTACCGAATCTGTTATTTTACCGAGTTTAGTTCTTTGTGCACAGGTTATAATCTGTCAATGATTTAAACACTTAGATGATATTGAGTTTATGGTAACAAAAGTCATTATTTTTGAAACTCAGTAAAAAGTCTAATTGTCAAAATCGGTAAGGTCAACTGGTCAAACTCGGTAGTCAACAAAAGTCAAAACTCAGTAAAGGTTAATGGTGAAAATCAGTTTAATTGTTTGTGGTTTTGTGAAAGTGTTTTGTATATGTAATAATGTTGTTGCTTCATGATTGTAATGCTTATTGTGTGAATGTCTGTGAAAAACAAAACGATCAGTTTCTAGTGTGCTGAAAATCTGACAAATAATTTTGGCAAAGAAACAAGTTTTCATGAATTCTATGCTATGGATCATATATGTCTATTCGTAATTGTTTAAGTGGACTAAGTCATGTCCGGTTTCGACCGTTTTCTGCATTGAACAGAATGAGGAGTGAGTGACTTAGTGTCCATTCAATTATTGAATTAGATATGTTTGTATTCATGGTTTAGGCTTCATAATCAAATGTGAAAGAATCAAAGTTTTTATAACTTGAATATGTTAATTTCAAATCTCAATTGTTTAAGTGGACTAAGTCATGTCCGGCTACGACCATTTTCTGCAATGAACAGAATGAGGAGTGAGTGACTTAGTGTCCATTCAGTTGGGTTTGTGATTACATTATTCAATATTATCAACATCATGAAAAGTTTTGTCACATAATTTTTAAAAAAGTTCTCAAAATCTGTTATTGTGTTAAAATGATACTATTTCTTAAAACAATTTTAAGAAGTTGAAGGATTTCTTTTGAATTTTTCATAACTGTGTCTTGATTCAAATCAAAAGAGAAATCTTCATCCTTCTTGAGAGAGTATCATGTCACAAAGAATTTCTGGTGAGAATATTCTAAAAACAGAAAAAGAGAGCTAAATTCATACGTGAAAAAGCAAATCAAAAGTGTGTTCGAAAAAAAAATGTCAGAACATACAAAAATGGTAAATAAAAAGAATAATTCAAATAAAGCGTATGGCATGTGCTAGAAAAGGCAAGAACGGGCACATGAGAAAAAAACTGATCAAAAATATGTTCAAAAAGAATTGCCAGAACATATAAAAACAGACTGAGAGGAAAAAGACTGATTTTCTTGTTTAAACTTATAGTTTATTAGTTGTTTGTTAAGTTCTCACGAGCTTAGTTCATATCTCAGCTTATTATGCATTTGAGCTTATATAGTTTTTGGGCTTATTGCCTTATTTCCTGGGTTAGCTTTTTCATTTCAAATTTCAGTTAGTTTAAAATGTTCCTAGGTGATTTAGCTTTTCATTTTTAGATAGTGCACATTATAAGCTTTCCAAAGCTTCTTTTGTTTTCAAATTTGAGCTTCTTTTAAGCTCTTTACAGCTGATTTAGTAAAATCAAGGGGAAAACCCCACTTTATAATAGCAACTTATTAATAAGCTCTTTTTGAACTTATTATTAGTTTTCAGCACAAGGTTCTTTTATTAAAGTAGTTCACTACAACTTAAACTACTACTTTGCTTTGATAAGTTTTTCATAATAAGCACTTTTTAATTTCAACTTATTTTTAAGCGTTAAAAGGACCATTGGTGTAGTCGGGATTAGCCCTCAGGGTAGGTTTTGAAACTTTTAAGTTTAGTTTGTTTACTCTAATTAGGGCTTTTATTTTGATAAAATTCTTTTCATTTTCTCTTTTTAAGTATAATTTTTGTTGAATTTTTAGGAGTTTAATTTAGTTAACTTGCCTAATTGTCGCGTTTAATTCGTTTCCCGTTATTTGTTAAGTGCTTTAAGTGTTTTTAATTGCTTATTTTTATTTAATAGTTATAGAAAACCCAATCAACCTTCGGGTTAGGAATTGTATTACTCGAAAGAGTACCCGAAGGTGAGGGTTGGGCTTGAAAGAAATTATTTAACATGGTTTGAAGATTATTCTGCAACGTGTTTTGAAAGGCATTATTTTGACTCATCAAAGCGGTTTGTTGATTCTTGATGGTAGTTTGAATCTCGTTCTTTAACTCTCCTTTCATCGAAGTGATTTGATATTGAAAATTCCTAATCGTTTGTTCATTAGACTTCTTGTAATTCGAAAAATCATTTAAAAAATCGTTCACTTGATTATTAGGCATTTGAAACGGTTGATTTTGAAACCCTTGGTTTAGAAAATTCGAAGCATGATTAACTTGACTTTGAAAACATTGATTTTGAAAATTATTCCCTCGATTGAAATTATTCCCTTAATTATTATAATTCTGTGCCTAAACTTTCGGAACAATGCAGATGAGATGATTTACAGATACATTTAAAGTCAGTTTGTAAGCATAAAAGTCGTGAAGGAGCAGGATAGCAAGAGAGAATTTGTGGCACTGGTTAGATGAGCACTTGCATTGAAGAAATTGATTAAGATGGTGGAAGAACAAGAGAATATAGTTGATGATAGTTCATCCCTAGGAATGATGAATCAAATATTCCCTGAAGGGCACTAGGTTAGATCGGATTGATAAGGAAAGTCCGAGGTGGAGATTTGTAATAAAAGGAGGTGGAGATGCTAAAAGAAAAGGAGGTGGAGATTACTCAGGAAACGGAGGTGGAGATTTATCAGGTGGAATCTATCAGTGGATATTTACTAACGGTATTATACCAGGTGAATGTAACTGTATGAAGATGAAGAAATAACTGATGAAAAAGGTGTATGAATTAAAGAGAAGGATAGAAAGGGAAGAAATGTAGAGGAGTCTAGGAATTTACCAATCCCCACACCAACTAGATCTCGTAGGTTTTTACTAATCTGTATCTTGGATTACTGAGAAACTCCAGGAATTGACGGATACTCCTCATACTACATCATCATCAAGTTCACCTCACAAAAAGTTACTAAAAGAATCGCTATTTTATCATTATTAAAGACAAAACTACTCGTTAAGCTACAGAGCTTCTTTCACGAGTTACAAGGACGTTATGGTTACTTGTTTGCACATTTACGGGCGAGGTTCATGCCAAGAAAGTCATTCGATACACTTGCTGATAATCTTCATGATGTAATGGTTGAGACATTACCCACTATCGTAGACAAACACGTTAAGAAGCAAGTTATGCAGCAAGTTCTGAACAAGTTCGAAATCAAGTTCCAGTGTATGTTGCGGAAGGGTTGATTCTGGAGAGGCAAAAGGCTAAAGAAGAGACGGAAAGATTGATTGCTAAAGCGATTTTGCAGGAACGTGGAAATATTCAAGCTCAAATCTCGACACAAATTGAGAATGCAATTGCCAATGTCATTCCTTCTCAAGTTGATGCATCTGTTCGAAATTATATGTCTGGCCATATTCTTCATGTTCATCCAGCTCAATCACAAACATCCTCTGTTCCAGAACAACAATATCAACTGTACCTTGCTATGAAAGTTGATCCTCAATTGCAACAACAAGACATAGAAATATGGTTGTTCTTAGATGAAGGTTTGGAAAGAAATACAGTACATACCAAAACTGCTGTAGAACTCCTGTCATTCGCCCAAGAGATCAGGACGATCCTCATGATGATGCTCATCCTAAGGGGGAGAATAGTGCAAAGCGGCAGAAGACATCGGAGTATGAAGCTTATGTATCTGTAGAGTCATCATCTGGACAAGTTTTTCAAGAGGCACAAGGTCCAGCACTTCAAGAAATCAAGAGCAAGATGATGATTTGATTTTTGGGAATGACTCTTATGTTTCTTCGATGATTGATGAAAATCACGAGCAAGTATCACAAGACATTATGAAAGAAGTATCGCTGATCATTGATGAAGCTAAGCTGAGAAAGATGGTTGATGAGATGTTGAGACGAGATGTTTATCTTCAGGAGTATGCGGCATCAGTATAACATTGATCATTGAAGAATTGCTTGAAGAGTGACATTTGTCTGGGAAAGTAGAAAAGAAATTCTTGTCTCTCCACATCCACGAAAGACCACACCATTAGTTCATAACTGTCAAAAAGATCCTGAAGCTCCACCGTTATCTCTGATAAATCAAGACCTTTTGTATTTAAAGAAAGGAAATTATGGACCCGAGAAGATAGTTTTGTCACTTCACAAGTTTCCAGCAATTATCTTCAACGATGATGATATTGAAGAACGAACTTCTAGATGGGTGAATAAGTGTGTAAAGAAATTCAATCATTATGCTCGATTTGGGTGTTGGAACATTTTAAGGAATCTCATGTAAAGAGCTTTCTACATAGGAACAGAAAGAGCATGGAAAACCAAAGGGAGAGAATTATTCAAATTCAAAAAAATCGTTTCAAGTCTATTCAAGACATATTGGGAATATGGGTCCATGAACAACAAGTTTTTCACGAGATTGTTTCAAGATGAGTAATGATTGCATCGTATCAATTACCGAGCCTGATTACAAGAATCTTAACAAGAACGATATTGAGGACATATACTTGTTGATTATGAATGGCAAGATACCAGATTATGCAGATACATGATTGCTATGGTCTTTATCAGTCTGCATTAGAAGTTCAGTGATATGCGAGAAAGAGGCATGACTTTCGCTTGGAATTGAAACCTATCAAAACAGAAGGTTAATCTCACAATACAACATAGCTTTACCAGGAATTATAGAGCATGATTGTTCTTATCTCTTATTGAGCCTGTGCTATTGGAATTATTAACAAGATAGTAAGCAAAGAGAAACGGTATGATAAGACATACAGAAATCCATAAGTTTTGTGATGCAACATTAAATAGAGTATTAGAAGGTCTGAAGAGTTATAATATTGATGTCAAGTATAGATACGTAAAAAAGATCTCACCAAAGATGAAACAGAATACTTGAAGTTGTTTGAAGAAGGAGAATTGAAGAAAGATTGAAGCATCGAAGGCAGATGAGAAGATGGGAGATGTACGTGAATGGAAGACCACTTAGATTAAGATTGAGAACGCCGAATAAATCGACCCCTTAAGGTAGTTGTTAGGATATTTTAAAGTGTCGATTATGTGATATTTGTATTATTAATCGTCATTAGTGTTTCTTTTGATAATGTCAAAGTAGTTGTAATAAGGTATATTATGCTAAAAAGAATGAATTAGCTTAATTACACACATAGTCTAGGGACTAAATGTGACAAGTTAGGAAAATAAGGAAGGGAAGTCTTCTTCCCTCACCTATAAATACCCTTCTAATCTTCATTAGAGGGTGATGCATTTTGTAATAAACTCTTCCATTTTCCCTCCATTTTATAGCATTTGAATTTTAAATACTTGTCCATCTATACTTATTCTCTTATTGCATTCATGTTTGATATGATTGATTCAAGATTCAAGAAGATACCTATCAAATTAGACATTTTTCCCCGAAACCATTAATATTTGAATCAATTGATATCCAAAATATCAAGAGATTTGACATTTTTGATAAGGGGAGAAGATGTGATTAAAATATGTGATTGAAGATGTGAATTATAAGATCTCTAGTGTACGCTAACCCGTATATGTGCTAAACTCTTTTGATTAATCGATCCACATATGAAGGGGGAGGAAATGGTTATGTTGGCTAAGATGTGGAAGTACCAAAGACCGACCATTTAAATTACTGTATTGGAGTTATAAGGTGGTTAAGTTTAGGTATTCATTCCCATGATCCAGCCAAAACCAAAGGGATCTACCCATGGATATCCCACTAGATAGTGTAAAATCCTTAGGTATGAAAAAAACGGAGTAAAGTGAGATTAAAGGAAAAGTACCTAGTGAGATGGAGCTAGTACTAGAACAAACCCAACAAGGTACTAGTTATGAAGTCTCGGTAAGCAATGAAAGTGTTGAAGAATTAAAAAGAAAAGTTAAGATAAAGGGTGAAAAGAAAGAATCCCTCCTTACACTTAGGCAGAAACCGGGTTAATACATCCACTATTAAGAATCACAAAGATGATTGCTGACATTGAAGACTGACATCATGGACCCGGTGATGTAATGCACAACCCTCCCTAGCCACTCAGAATCTTTCAAAAGATTTCTGTTTCATTTCTCATGGAGATTACACGCATTTCTATCAGCTTTCTCACTCCGATTTAGTTGGTATTGAAAGGTACGGGGTGTGGTCTGGGGGGGGGGGGGGGGGGGGGGGAGGGGGGGGGGGGGGGGGGAAAGGGGGGGGGGTGGGTCTGTGGTTGGGGGGATGGGGGATTGGGGGTGGGGGAGGAGGGGGGTGGAGGGGGGGGGTCAGGGGTGGTGTGAGTGGGGAGGGGGGGGGTTGGGTTGGGGGGAAGAGGCATTGGTGTTTTGTGTGCATGGGGTTGATGGTTGGGGTTTGGATGTGTGTTTTGGTGGTTTTTGTTCTAGGTACGGTGGGTCTATTGTTCGCCGCGGGCACTTTTTTTGTGTTTTGGGTTTGTTGTTCAAGGTTTTTGACTTCGGTTGGGGGGGGGGGTGTCTTTGTTGTTTTTTTTTTTTTTTTTTGTCTTTTTAACCATTTTTTTTATTTTTTTTTTGTACATGGAAGAAAGGAAATTCAGGTCCTTGAGGATGTTCGTTTTTTGTCACTTCATAAATTTTCCAGCCAATTGTCTTCATTGATGCATGATATTGAAGAACGACTTCCCAGATGGGTTAAAGTGTATAAAGCAAGTTTAATCCTTATGCATGATATGGTGTTGAAAACTGGAAGAATCCTCATGCGAAGATCTTCTACATACGGGGCAAGAAATGATCCTGGAAAGATCGAAGGAAGAAATCTATTCAACTCTAAAGATCGTTCAAGTCATCAAGACATACTGGGAATTGGTGTCCATGAAAACTAAAGTTTATCACTGAGATTGTAGCAAGAAGCGCTATGATTGCTTAGTGTCAATAAAACCGAGCCGATTACAAGAACTCATTAAGAATGACATTCGAAGACATATATCTGTTGATCGTTGATTAACAAATAGTACCTAATTATGCTATACAGATTGCTAATGGTCTCTATCAGTGTTTCATCAGTGATGTTCAGTGATATGGGAAGTAGTTGGCACAAAATTTTCAACTTGGAATTCGATAGCTTATCAAACAAGAAGGATTTAATCTTGAACTATAACCAAAATGAGAGGAGAAGCACTTTCAAGAAAGGGGTTATTTGTGGAAATTGCAGCAAAGAGGGTCATTACAGTGAAGAATGCTACAAAATAGTGGGTTATCCTGTTGGTCATCCTCTACATGGAAAATTCAAGCCAAATGCACAAAAGAATAATACACCAAGAACTGTCAACATGACCCAAATAGCAGTTAGTTAATGCAGGAATAACTCAAAAAGGACATTCAGGATCTAATGGACATGACTTGGCAGTAAATGCAAGGATGGACCAGTTGCAGAATCAGCTCAACCAGACGATGTTAATGATGCAGCAAAACTCAAAGGAACAAAATGGTGTTGGGACATTTAACTCTGCAACAGGTATACCCAAACTCAAGATATCTCTGTTAGGTTTATGAAAAGTGTCGATTATGTGGTTTTATTATATTTTGTTATTAGACTTTATGTTGTTTAGTTTAATATAGCTTGTAATAAGGTTTATTATACTTTAAGTGAGAAATAGCATAATAACCAAAGTCTAGGGACTAGTATTGTCAAGTTAGGAAAATAAGGAAGGGAAGCCTCCCTCCCATTGCCTATAAATAGCCCTCTAATCTTCATTAGAGGGTGATGCTCTTGTAACTAACTCTCATTTTCCCTCCATAATAAGATTTGAATTTTTCCTTTACTTGCCCTCATTCTCTCTAATCTTACATGTTGATATGATTGATTCAAGATTCAGGGACCTTTCAAGTGGTATATATCGCAATAGAGAAGTATAGTGCTTGATTTATGCGTGATTTTGTTCGACCGAGAATCAAGAAGTGATGGTTTCCGAATTTGGTTGGTGCTATTGAGGTTTCGAGATTGATTTTGGCTGTGATTTAGATTTTTAGACGATTATTGTGTTCTTGGAAGTGTTCATTTCATTCTCGGAAGTGTGGTTTTGATTTTTGGTTGAAGCTTTGCATTCTCGGTAGAGTGGTTTTGAGTTTCGGAAGACTTTTTCTTGTAAATTTAGCAATTTCAGTACGAAATATCAGTGTAATAGATATATTCGATCTTTTGGTTCTATCAAAAATCGTTTATTAGGAATTCGGTATTAAACTCGGTTTTATCGAGTTTGTTAAGTTCACAAATTCGGTTCCATCGAATTTGTGATATAGGGAATTTTACTAAGTATAAACTCGGTAATAAGCTTTACAAGTCATTTTACACTTTCATTTCACGGTTTTATCGTGTTTTGAAGTGTTAAATATCGGTTTTTCAAGATTTACTAAACTCGGCAATCAAATTCGGTTTCATCGAATTTGAGTTTTTAGAACACTTGGATTATCTAGTAATCATAAAAATCGGTTTCATCGAATTTGTGGTTATTAATATTTTTAACTGTTGGTGGTTTTTAACAATTTAGGTTTACCGAGTTTATAGTGAATAGTGTTACCGAATTTAAGTAGTTTCCAGTTCACCGAGTTTATTATTTGAAGATTTCCGAGTTTGATAGTGTACTGTTCGAGAAGGGTATTCGTTGTCAGTGAATAGTGTTACCGGATTTGACTACTGTTACCGAGTTTGGATATTTTCTCACAATATCTAACTAATATTCGTTTTTTTTAAAAATTCCAATTCTTTGAATCTTAAGACATGTCGACATCTAAACATACAACCATCCCTTTGCTGTTGCCGTTGTATGGAATAGGGGACCACCCATGCTGAAGGGGTGTAGTTAAATACTTGGGCGAGTAGATTCAAACGATTTCTTAATTCGCAGACGGAAAATCGGAAGTGGCTTCTTATTGCACTAGAAGATGGCCCTTATGTGTTTAGGAACATCACAGGATACATTTTCAATATAATCTACAGTCTACTTGAGAACAAGTAGGATTCAAGTGGGGAGATATTTAATGACATCAAATAACGTCACATTTATACCATCATTTATCCTGAATAAGTTACCTACTTTTATATAATTATTGCAAGAATTTGTACTTAATCGCTTAAAAGTGTTATTTGCAGTAATTACGGAGTGATTTGTGAAGACATGCTAAAAAGCGCATATTTTAGAGCTAAAACGATGATATTTGAAGATTGCTAATTTCTGACCAATACGCCGTATCTACTAAAAGAGATACGGTGTATCAGCGCCAACTCTTCACAAGAAAACGCGTGTTATCATTTCCTAATACGGCGTATCACTCATCTTCAATACGTCGTATCTAGCTGGATAACTATTCAAAGATTTGGTGAATATTTATATTTTGGAAAATATATCAGATTGATTATAAACTTTGCGCGCACTCCAAGGGAAACACCTCAATACGCCGTATTGGCCTAGATCAATACGGCGTATCGAGACTTTTCAGACACTATAAATAGAAGACTCAAAAATGAGTTTTTAGTGTGCAAAATCATATTCTTCATACCTTACCCATAAAAGACGATTTTTCAAAGAAAATAAGAGCAACCAAAGGTCAAGCATCGATCACGATTCCATAGAAGACACTGTGTAATTCCTATACTCTTGTAATCATTTAATTTTTGGTATCGTTCGGTAAAACGTTTAGTTTACCTTGGTTATTTGATCACGCTTGTATAATTACAATGGTTATGGGCTAATACCCTAGGGTATTAGCCATCTTAATGAAGATTTAATGTTTGGTTTATTTTAAAATCGATTTCTTAATTTATTGTTGAAAGTTTAATTATGTTTATCACATGATACTTGTCTATGTGTTTGAATATGCGACATATTATTCAACTGGGTCTAGTTACACCTAACAAGTGAGCTAGATACTGGGATAGCTCTCTATATTGTGTTTTATATTACTGGACCAATAGGATCACAAATAACTTTCTGTCTTTGTCTTTAAATTAAGAGCTTAGTTGGACCGGCAAGTGATCCGTAATGTTTCAACATGTATGTTCTTGATTAATTGATAAAGATTTGAACAGTGGACTACCAGTATATAAAATACCGTTAAACAATAAGTGGGTAAAGTCCCGATGGGCTAGGGTTTATCAAGATCACCATTGCTTTAATCCCTAGATAGATTATAATTAAACTAAAAGGATGTTTTATACGGATGCGTTAATTGTGACAGGATTTAACGTGTCTAGGTCTTAGGATGATGTCCCGCCTAAGTCTTAAGAATGATATGCCGCTTCGAGATAAGAAATCATTGCACTAAATAAACAAACCAACATTTAATCAGATTTAATATGGTTAATATGATTTTCTATCATTTGGCTTGTACCGCTCTTTTATCTTCTTATTGTTTTCTTGCATGTTTATTATGTTTAGAATTGATTATTGTCACCATAAAACCCGTGTCAGTCTCTCAGGCTGAAAACCCCCCCATCATCATTAGAAACGTATATATCATAGGTTTAACAAGTTATTAGAATTAACTTAATTAGAGTAATTAAAATACTGATAGAATATAAGGTTTAACGACTGATTCGCTAGAATCTATATATACGTAATAATAAAATATATAATATATTGGAAAATTACCAAGTTACCCTTGAGGACAAAGATAAAAAGGAAAATCTTCACAAATATATATAATATCATACGTATATAAACCGGGAAGTATGATTCCCGGGTCGTTTCCCCAACGATTTATGAAATTGAAACCACGTTTGATGTTCGGACAATGATTTGAATTGGAAACAAAGATTGAGTTGATTATCTACTTCTACAAATTAAAATAAACAAATGATAACAATTAAGCACGAAAACAAATACGGGAAATCAAACTTTAACTAAAAACGTAAAACAGAAACCCTAAACGGCATTTAAAAACCCTAAATTTCTAAAATTAAATCTAAAATGAAAATTTCTTTTTAAATGGACTCTAATTGACTAAAAAGTAAGTTTAAAGAAAACTAGAACAAAAACGGATTTGAAATGAGCTTTAAAACACGAAAAACGAGAACGGGAACAAATCCCGTTCTTTAAAAATCGAAATTTTGCAAATTAGACCCTACGAAAGCAAAACTAATTTTCCTATAAACTTTATGATAAAAGAAAATTTTCTAAAAAAGATTTATATTTTTTTGATTAATTTTCTATTTTTTATGATTTTTTAAAGTTTTTAATAAAAATAAATGTTTAAAAATACTAAACTATCTATAAAAATTCTAGAAAAAATACAGAAAATAGCTTATACTAATTAGAACCTAGGAAAAATAAGCTTGAGATCACAGCTTATTGAATAAGCTGCAAAATAAGCTAAAAACGGCTTATAGACTTAAAAGGGAAAAACGTGTATAAAAGATAAATGTTGCAAGGTTATAACGAAAAAGACCCAAGGGCGCAGTGGTAGTGAGTGTGTGTTGTGGTGTTATAAAGGGTTGAAAGTGTTGAGGTCGGGGGTTCGAGCCTTGCTCACCCCCGATTTCCACTTTCCCCTTTTTTTATTTTTGAAAACTTATAAAAACAAAGTTATAAAGCTCCTAAAATAAGCATTTTTAATAAAAGCAACTTTTTATGAAAAACCCTAAATAAGCTAGAAAACAGCTGAAAAGTAAACAGTTGCCACTTAACCCATTTTTTTAGAATTTTTCTTAAACTAAATAAGCTATAATACTAAATAAGCTAAAGTTAAGACTAACAAAGATACTAATAAGCTAATTCTAACCTAAAGAGCTAATTCAACAAGAATAAGCACACAGAATAAGCCACAAGCTAGTAATTCAAAGTAAGCACTTATGAAAAACTCTTAAAACCAAACAGTCCCTAAGACACACTTTGAGCTTAAAATTAAGCTCTTAAATAAGAACTTAAAGACATGAGACTTGATTTTAATGAAACTTTGGCCTAAATGCTATATAAAAATTCTTTTTGAAAGAGTTTTTGACAACAAGAGCATATAGAAAAAGCACTATAAAAACAGACAGTTAGCTCAGCTTATGCTGAGTTTGGTTTTGAAAAATGAAAGGACAAAATGCTTATTTAAAAGCTAAAAACATATGACAAATTAAGCTTAATTTTGAAAACTAAATCTAAACTAATGAAATATGACCTAAAAGCTACTTATAATTTGAAAATCAAAAGCTAAATGCTATTTTAACTCCTTAAAAATTAAGCTAGAAAATGGAAGTTTGCTATTGTAACTGCTGATGCGGTTGCCACAATTGTGACCAAACTTACACTAGACAAAATGCAGACCTATGATTATATTTATAACACTCTTAAAACTTATGCCTAGATACAAATTAAGCAAAGACACTAACTAAATCTGAATTAAGCTAATTATGCAATTAAAACTAGACAGATTATGTCCCTATGAAAACTTAACTCAAGAAAACTGAATTAACCCTATTATGACTTATGATACTAGCTTAAACAAACCTAAATGAGAGTTTTAAAACAAACTTTGAAAACCAAAAGGCCACAAGCAGTACTAACTTGTAGTTAGTACTGTTGTGCCAAACACCCCCGTAAAATTTATGAATTTCATTTTAGCTTATTATAATGAGTTTTAATGAATGCAACTTTAATACCAGATTTTAAACAGCTAAAAACAATCCTTATGAGCTTAAACTAACAATTAAATAAGCTAGAATCATTAAGCTACCAATCTATGCTACTTATTTTTAGGTTTTTATGATTTTTAGATATTAATGACAAATTAAACAAAACTAAGTTCTAAAATACTATAACTAGAAACAGATGATGAAACATAATAAAACAAGTAAAAACTACAAATAAGCTAGTTAATAAGCAAAATAAGCAAAAGCTAAACTTAGAAGATTAAGACAGAAATATGAAATAGGAGACTTACAAGCTGCCTTAGCTAAACAAAGGCTATAACAAGCTCAATTGAGCTATCTACAAGCTCTGGCTTATTGTAAATAAGCCAATAAAAGTCCTTATGAGCTCTTCCATTTTAAGCTCATCTTCCTTAAGTCCAAATTCCATTAAGCAAAGGTATTACAGCTGATTTTAAGGTTATAGTAGATTAGGTACTTATTAAAACTCAAATCTAAGCTTATAGACTTAGATAAGCTAGAATGAGCTTATTATGAGCTTATGAAACAGTAACATACACATTTGATAGTAGTAAGAGCTTATAAGTGAAAACCGATTATAAAAACTAAATGATGATTTTATTAATACTTAAAACGGATTACAATGCTTTGGAAATTGAAAATTACAAAAGTTTAAAGAGAAAAATTACATTTAAAACTGAAAATTACATAAGCTATTGAAAACTAAAGGTTGTTTAGGAAAAAAAAGATCATCATGTGAGAGTGAAGGAGTCCTTTTATAGCTGCCAGGAGAAGCTTCTAGGTGTCAAGTCTTTCACATGCTCCCTTGAATCATGTCCCTTAATTTCTTCCAATGATTGGATCTTAATTGTGGCTCGTTAGATCAAATCTTAGCTCACACGGATTGCCAGCGTGGCAATCCGTGATGTGACACTCATGTGCTTCTTTCGTGAGCGTTTTAGTGCAAAAACCTACTCCTTAGTGTGTTTCCTTCCTTGTACGCGTGTCATTCCCTTTTGAGAATTGACCAATGGGAGCCTTGGATGATGTATAACTCTGCCAAGGTGTACCTTTTCACTTGAATTACCCTTCCATGCCCTTAATTTGCACTTGCCCCTTGTTTTTGACCTCGTGGTAAAAGGAAGAAGACGGTGAATAGTAATAACAACATTTCCCGCGCCTTTTCTTTTATAAAGGGATGTTTGACTTTTTGATTTACCCGGGTTATAACTTTGTTTGACCTTGGGCTTATAAAGGGATTTTGGGCCGGGTGTTGGTTATAAAAGAAATGGGCCATGGATTTGTTATAAGGAAGTTAACGGGTGTTAACTCTTTTAATTAAAAGAGTTAACACCGTTAGGGTTTAGGGACTCTTTTTGCAATTTGGTTAACTTTAAGGGACTGAATTGGAATTTTTAGGTTTTGTCTTTTAGTGTTGACCATGTTTGACTTTTGATAGCATTCTCCCAGCTCTTTGTGTGCTCTTTCGTTCCCGTGTCCGTGTTTGTCCGGTTTTAACCGTTTTCTTGAGATTTTTGCAATATCCGTACCTACACAATCACAAAGACAAAACAAGCAATATTTAAGCATTTAAAACACAACTTTATGTTGACCTTATCGAGTATTCATTTTCAGGTAATCAAAATATGTGCCTAAGGAGGATTAGAGTCTTCTTGCATTGCTTAGAGAGACTTAGGATGTAGCCTTTCAGGTTACTCACCCCTCGTGTCATTGCATTAGTCTTTGGATTATTTGTTTATTGTACCTTTCCCAGGTTATGGGATGGTTATGACTATGTGACTATATTTTTGTGGTACTGACTATCCACGATACAAGTCTCCGTTTGTGTCGGGATTCGTCATGACACTTCTATGTAAACCTTTCATTTAGTGAATTCACTATTGTATTATATCAATGTGTTACGACGGTCCTCTCCGTTACATCTCGTGTTTCCGCCTTAGACGGGGTGTGACAAAACCTACGTAAGCTGATATCATACAAATCAAGTACGAAGCCTGTCACTTCATTACACTAACTACTAATTGCCATAGCATGTAGTCACAACCTTAAATCACCACAACGTCAATTACAGTTGCGTAAATTCGTCACAACCTCCCACAAATAAAAACACAAAGGGCCGGACACACTTGCCATGGCTGCAAACTAAGTAGCTTGCCAAGCCAAAAGGCAAGTGCAACAAAGCCTCACCAAGTCTCACATACTTCTACAATGCAGCATTCTAAAAACCCAACCAATTGAACAAAAATACATCAAACATCACCATGGATGCAAACACCGGTTGCATTTACTTAAATACCATTTGGGTTGCCCATGCAAGATATGGATTGAAAACTACATACTACTCATTATCATCACATGCGAAGACCAAAAACATAAAATAGAACACCGGTTGCTTTTATTCAAACACCATCCGGGTTACCCAGCCAAGATAAGGATCAAATACTATATCGTGAAGAACAAAACATGAAATGATCCAGAAGACTGTCAACATCAAAATACAAATCAAACATAAAGCTTGTCACTTCATTATACTGATTACTTCACACATTAAACTTGAAAAAACATATCAGAATAAGAACGAACCTCCTATATGAAATCGAACATATCATCCACAAAACTAACACCAATAAAGTTTCGCGCTAACACCACAACAATATCCATCAAAATTAAAAACGCCAAAACCGCACAAAATGTGAAAGTGATGCATGCGAGATCGCATAGCATTCACTATGTGTCAATGATCAGTGAAATCTAATGAGGACACGTCCTACTAGGAACGACACGTACTACGTTACCAATAGTATATGAAAAAAGCCCACCACAACAACCCATAACAATAGCCCACCACAAAACAGCCCTGTATACCCTTATTTTGTCGCCACATGTGATGATAATTAGTAGTATGTATAAATATAACAAAATTACGTATAATTCAAGAATAAGATTGGCCTGGGCGGGGGGGGGCGCGGGAGTGGGGGGGGGGGGGGGATGGGTGGCGGCGAGGTGGGGCGGGATGTTTCGCGGTGGGAGGGGGGGGTGGTCGGGGGGGGGCCATGCGCAGGGGAGCTAAATGGGGGGGTTCAGGGTGGGAGGGGGGAGGGAGGGGGTGAAGTTGGGGGTGTTAGGTGAGGGCGGGCGCGGTGGTCCGTGGGGATTCTTTGCTGGCGTCGGGCAGGGGCTGTGTGGTGGTCTGGCGTCGCGGGGGTGTACGGAGGGGGAGGGGAAGCGGGTGGGGGTGTGGTCGTTTGGCGTGTGTGGATGGGGGGGGGGGGGGTGGATGCTATGGGTGGGTGCATGCGTGGGGGTGGCGTGTGGTAAGGGGAGTGAGGTAGGCGGTGGCGCCGGGTGAGGGGGGGGGGGTTAGGGTGGGGGTGCTTTTTATTTTTTTTTGGGGGTGCGGGGGTGTGGGGACGGGCGGCACGCGGGGTAGGGGCGTAGCTTTGGGGCGGTGGCGGAAGCTGTGAGAGGGGGTGGGGGGGGGGTTTGGGGCGAACCGGGGCGCTGGGGGTGGGGGCGCAGGTACGTGGGGGGCGGGAGGGGGTTGTGGGGGGGAGTCGGTTTGTGGTGTGAGGGGGGGGGGGGGGCTGGTGGGGTGGGTCGGGGTTGGTTGGGTGCTGAGGAGGGGACGCGTGGAGGGGCCGCGATGGTGGTTGGTGAAGGCGGGTGGCAGTGCAGCGAGGTGAAGCAGATGGGGGTTTGG
Source organism: Tanacetum coccineum (assembly GCA_026074375.1). Lineage (NCBI taxonomy): Eukaryota > Viridiplantae > Streptophyta > Magnoliopsida > Asterales > Asteraceae > Tanacetum > Tanacetum coccineum. The sequence continues at coordinate 2,481 of BQNB010035090.1, read as the reverse complement.
GCTGGCGCGGGGATGGTATGGGGGGCTCCATAGTGGGTTCTGATGGGGGGGTTGGGGGGGAGAGGACGGTGGGCGCGTGGAGGGGGGGTGTGGGGTGATTGGGCGTGTGGCAGATCGAGTGGGGTGGGGGGGTGCAGTTGGTGTGGGGTGTTGCGCGTGGTATCGGCTGTTGGGGGCATAGGGGGGGGGTGGTGACCGGGCGGCTGGGGGCTGGCGGGTGGCGGTGGGGGAGGGGCGCGTGCGGGGCGGGGGTGGGGGGGGCTGGTTGGAGAGTGAGATGCGTGCGGGAGGTTGGGGCGGGGGTTGACTGGCGTGGTGTGCGTTGTGGCCGTGTTATTTGGGGGGGGGTTGGGGGGGATTAAGAGGGTGCCTGGGGGTGGTGTGGGCGTTTGGTGGTTTAGGCAAGGGAATGGAGGTGCGGGGTGGGTGGGGGGGTGGGGGGTGGGGTGGCGGGGGGGGGGGGGACTTTTGCGTACTGGAGCTCTAGCCAACTCATTGTCAGCATTCTCGTTTTGGTGGTATGTCAATTGGTTGCTGTGTTATAGTTATGTTTATTTTTTTTGTGTTTCTTTTTTTTTTCCTTGTATTATTGGTTGTTTTTTTTTGGATTTATATTTTTTTTTTTTTTATGTTTTTGTTTTTTTTTTTTTATTTATGTATCTTTTATTTATAACATATTTTTATTGCCTGATTATTTAAACAATAAGTATATTTAATCTCAAAAATAAAAAATAAATAAATTATAAAAAAAATATTAAAATAAAAAAAAAATAAATATTATAAAAATTAAAATAGATAGCCATAATAAAATATCTCCTCTAATGAGTGGACACCCCCCCCCCTCCCTCACTCAACACTCTATCCACCATATCTCTGTCTCGTAGGAACTGACAAGTTTTACTATTCGTTACAATAGTATATGAATGGTTTGTGTGATATGATTGAAGGTGGTGGAAAGGGAAAAATGGGGAAGAGAACGGGGAGGGGGAGGAGGGGGGTGGAGGTAAAAAAAAGAAATACTTAGATAAAAAAAATAAAAAAAATAATAAAATAAAAAAAAAAAAAATAAAAAAAATAAAACAATAAAAAAAAAAAATAACAATAAAAAATTTTATAAATAACTAAAATTAAAGACGAATAGGACTATCAGGTGGTGATGGAGATAACACAGGCACTAGTGATGATACTGGCAGTGGTGGTGATACTGGTAGTGATGGAGATGGTATCGGGGGTAGTGGTGGAGAAGGTATCTAGGGAAGTGGTGATGACTATGGGGAGAGCGGTGATGATGGTGGAGTAGATATAGTAAGAAGTCTGGCAACCTCTGCATCAGACCATACTAGTGTAGGTACTAGAGCTGGAATAGAAATCCTAGCTGTCACACGATATGCAGGGTGTGGTGGTGGTGTGGTCACAGACTCATCGGTCTCGAACGACTCTGTCTCCTCCATATATGGGGCTTGATCAGCAGCTGGTAAAGCAACAACCGCAGAGTTGGCAGGAGCTGGGTGCTCCTCCTCCTCCTCATCATCATCGGCCTCGATGTCAACCTCATCATCATCCTCATCATCCTCTGATGACTCATCCTCGTCATCGCCGTCATCTCCTCCGTCGGCAGGATAATCAATAGGATCCTCCTCAGGGTCCTCGTCATTATCCTCCTCTGGGTCCGCCTCAGGATCGGACTCCGGAACATAATCTGGTGACTGAGCAGTGGGTGAGGCAGCAGCAAGCAATGGCTGCTGCTCAGCCGAAAACACCTCGTCTTCCTGTGGCATATACTCGGGATATACCGGCTATAGGACAAAATCTGGTAGGGGTGGTGACTGTGGCTCCTCGGGGACAGGTATGTAGTCTAGTGATGGTGGAGCCTGTAAGGCGACCTGCACATACCGGTCATCTAGCATCCAGGGCAGTCCCTCATGCTCAGGTCCAACCACTCCTGGTGATCCAATGTCTGATAAGTCCTCAAACGGGCTGGATATCTCTGTGTGTGTGACCCCTGATTCATCTGAATCTGACATGACTGTATCTGAAAATCCAAAATAGCTTATATTAGTATTTAATATAAGACTCTTATAGTAATATACATTTATATCATAACATGTATATCAATCAAGAATGCATCTAGTCCAACCAACTAATGCAACAACTAGTGTATGTATGTATGTCTCATGCAAACCCCTTTGTATGAATGCAATGTTTCAAAATGGTTATAGTCCAACAAAAACATTTGACCTGGTTCTCTATAACCTTGGCTCTTGATACCAATCTGTAACACCCCCAAATTGGGTCGCAGCGGAATAAGGGTCTGGGGCGTGTTACTTCAATGATTAACAACATAAGATATATATAGAACGGCCAAAAAGTCGTTTAAAACCGATACATTGGATTTGACAAAGTATTTGTTATATAAGCCCGAAGCTTCACTTGTTCACTTGTTCAAAATACAAAGATTTCTAGCCCATAATAGATATACAA
>BQNB010035089.1:23608-46011 GCA_026074375.1 Tanacetum coccineum | reverse complement strand
ACCAAACCTTTTTTGAATTTTGGACCAAAAGTGAAAAACGCACTAAACCACAAGGACCAAAAATGTACTTAACTCTAAATTGAATAAGTACACACCAGCTATAAGATAAGCTATAAGATAAACCAAATAAGTAACATTTTAGCAATAGCTAAAGAATCAGTACCATAGCCCCACGACCACATCCAAATAACCGGTTGCTATCCCGTGAGAAGTGTAAGAAAAATCAACTCATCCAATCCTAGCCCGAACAACATTATTGGTATTGCAAATAACAGTTCAACACAACACATATTTTACAATATGTCATATGCGATATATAATAACACACAAAAGTTCAATCTTGCTTTAAAACGAAAGTAAAAACTGGTCAAGAGGACCAGAAACATGGACATGAGCCAAGAACTCATAATTTAAATTTGTCATTCTCAGTTTATTTTTAAAGCCCTCTGACATTTCTAAACTGGGAATACCAAAAAAAAAATGCTTCAATAGAAACTTACAAAACACAGAGCAATCCCAAACAACCGCACTAAGTAGTACGATTCAACTGAATTGTTGTAAAAATATGAGTACCAAAGACCTATAAAATACAAAAGTAAGTTTAGATGCACATACATACATGCTGCTTGAATTGATAACCATTAGCGTAAAAGGAGGACATATATGAAGGTAACAGTGGCTCTTGAGACCCTACACAGCCAATGATACCATTATAAAAGCCTTTTTTTATTAACAATAAACAACAAATGAACAAAATCATTCACTATGAGCACCCGAATCCATGTGGTAACAAATATTACACCTGATGGAAAATTAGAAGCAAATGTTATTACTTATCATATACACAATCATAACAGTAAGCGGTTAAATGTGATGATCCTGTAGATTAGAAAAAAAATATCCCGTTTAGACATTTTATCAAACGGTTATTGTGCAAACTTTGAGTACGTTTATAACTTGACACCAGTAACCTTTTTTTCCTCCTCAAACACCATCAATCTTCTTGTTGTTACTCCTCAAGTTCAACACCACCGCGCCATATCCAGATAACTGTCTAACCCCCGCCAGATATGCAAAACAAAAAATAATGAACCATTAGTCAACAATCAAGCCTTGATATTTTTGGAAATGTCTTAAAAAAAGTAATCTATTTTTAGAAAGGCATTCCTCCATAATACTCCATAGTAGAGATAGAGATAGAGATAGAGATATAGGCAAGTGTTTTAAGCTTTTAGAAAAGAAAAAAAAAATCTCTTTATAAGTAATATAATAGATAGCGTCTAGAGAATGATGGAACCAACAAACTCGTTGACCGCTACTAGAGAAGTAACATTTGTGAGCACCAAAAATCCAAATTTGTTGGTAGATTGGCTAAATTTAGTATTGTAAGAATGGCAAGGCTAATTTTGTTTAAAAGAACCAACAAATCACCAACATAGCTTGTGATCGTTTGTATTATAGTATCTCGTCGTGGAGCATTGGGATAGCTAAACATATAGTGTCATCTCATGCTGGGAAACGTGACTATGCTATATCATATAATTTCATCATTGAAATATCGATGTATTCTACTTACCTGTCTGATTTGCTCTTAGTTTCAAGTTTCGATATTTATTCCCAGAAACGATCAAAACTTGTATGTAACTTAAATTAAGATACATAACCAATAAATATGACATCCTAATTATAAGACTAAAAATACATCAGTCTAACACACTGACAAACTTCATGAACAACCTTGCGCCAATTAACTTATACAAATGAACTGCTGCAACCTTGCTCCATTAACAACCTTGCTCTGATCATATCCTTTTTCTGTAACCAACCATCTGTCAGGCGCTGTGCAATAATGTGGACATATTAGGTTCAACAAAGTGATAAAAGAATATGCTCGTGCTCAATATAAAACATGTTTTAAGCTAACAAAAGCCGCAACAATGAGCATAATTATAACCTAAAAATCAAGAACATGTCCCAGCGACGCCTGATCAAAGTGGTTCTTCTAGTCTTTCACAATAACCTAAGGTGGCAAAATGTTAGCAGTAATAATGTGGTGGCCCATGCGGACCGGGTCGGATCGGGTCAAGCCGTTAACATTTTCATTACCAAATTTACAGTCATAATTTCTTAAAGTAAAATGACTTAGATTGTGGTAATCATTAGAACCTTTGGGAGGTGAGTTGTTTCGCTTATACTGTGGGGCTTATGAGCTTATTTGATATCGGCTTATATAGCATAAGCCTCAATTTTCCAGCTTATTTTGAGACTCGTGGGCTTATATAAGTTTATTACGATATGATTTATTCTATAAGCCCATAAGTCTCAATATAAGCCACAAAATTAGAGGTCTTTAGTGTTTATATAAGACCAAAATCAATAAGCTTCTATAAGCCAAACCAATAAGCCGAAAACAAACACCGCCCTGAGTATCCTTTCACCTGTAAACGTCGACCATTTTGACCCATTTCCATTTTAGCTTAGACTTTCATGAGAACCATAAGGGACAAACCATAACCAAAATACAATATCAACACACTCATAAGTAAATGGGGCAAAATTTCCACCTCTAAGATAGTATGAAAGTCCTCGTTAATATATGTTCTTTGTGAACCATCTGCTATTTGCCAATGATGAGCCAAAAGTTTTAGCACTGATCATATCCTTTTTCTGTAACCAACCATCTGTCAGGCGCTGTGCAATAATGTGGACATATTAGGTTCAACAAAGTGATAAATAATCAGCACCTATTGTAAACTAGCATGTAATCTATTTGTATTAATCCCAGATGTAGATCATTTCCAATCATCCCACTTCGAATTCACAGATTCTGTTGAGAGGTTCCTGTTGGGTCCAGAATTGGTTGCAGAATCATGTCATACCATCTCCATCTAGCATTACGAAAGACTTGCAATTAGTCCAAGTTTGCAATATATAATATATGTAAACATGTATATGTATATAGGTCGTGAAATGGGCAATATTACATGACAGGTTTGGGTCAAAACAGGTATACTATTGGGGCCTTTGAGGCATGTCAAAGTAGGTTGGGTCGACCCACCATTCTTCTTTGAGTTTCATACTGCACCTTTTTTCAATAGTTTTGAGGTTGTAAGCACTTCACTACTTGAGCCTAGTTTGGGTGACTTAAAACCGATCAACTAGTTTCTTTTTTTGCTTTACATTTTATACTTTTACCTAATAACTTGATATTAGCAGTTAGATAACTTGGTACCGTATATTAGTTTGAGAGCCAAGGCAACATACCTCGCCGATGACGACTGTGTCACCTTCCTTCACACCACGTTTAACTAAAGACTTGTTAACGCCACATGCCTCTAGCACATGCTGGAACCTTCTGTCAGAATCCATATATCTGTAGTAGAACAAGTAGACATCAATATCATTTCAAGTACGTATAAGGTATAACACATAGGGACAGTATTGATCATCAACAACATACTTTCACACGAATATGTTACTCTAGTATGGAACTCAACTGAATGTTGTGACGTTTTCAGTTGAAACTTTACATTATTACCATTTAAATATTAAAAAAACATTTATAGTGAATATGATTACAGCACGTGTTAATTATGGCAAGCATTAAGTTGAGATCAAATCCTCATGTCAAGATTATGGCATGTTAGTCATTGGAACGTGATATGATTTAAAACTCAATTATTATCCTGACTACATGTTGGTCATTCGAACTTACTTCCAGTTGGTCATTTGAACAAATCGTTGCAAGCCCGCTCCTTCGATATGCCATGTATCAGTTCGCTGCTTTTTCACCATTTCTGCCACATGACTGAATTGAACAGGATCTCTCCAACCTACACGAGACATAAGTGAGCATAGCTAAATAACAAACAGTACATATGGCTATTAATGTTAATAAAAAGATTTTTTTTTAAAAAAATGCTTACTTTCATCTTGAGAATGTGCCACGTCATCAATTTCATCAAAATTAGGGGCTTTTAGTTTTTGAACAGAATTGGACTCAAATATATTAAATTGACGGTAATCAAGCGGTGCCACGTCATCAATTTCATCAACATTATCTTCTAATTTTGAGGGTTTGGTTTAGGGGGGATTGGGAGGTCGGATAGTTTAATTTTAAGGGAAGGGAACAAGAAGATAATTTAATATAGTAATGAGATAATTACATTTTTGCTCCTTGTGATTTACGGTATTTCACTTTTGGTTCAATAAAAAACAACAAAGTAAAATAATACCTGTACTAAAGATCTTTTATTAAAGATCTTGAAGCCTTTTAGCTTAAAGAAACCAATAAGAGTTGGTTTTTTGCTCGGTCATAACTAGTAGAAAGAAAGCAAAGGTTTTTCTTGGTCTAGCTTCGATTGGATTTTATTAGAAATGAGAGTTTCTTTGGTGTTCGGTTATCAAGAACAAGAAGGAAATCTCACATCTTGTAGGAATTTATTGAAGAGTTATTAGAGGGCACTGTACAGTGCCATTTTTCTGGCGTTATGGGTGAAAACGCCAATAACACAACAGAAGTGGCGTTTTCGTGCTTGGCACCGATATAGCCAGCCAAGATGGTTTCGGAAAACGCAGCGACACTGTACCGTGTCTCGCGTTTTCGTGTTTGGTTTTTTTTCTTCTTTTTCGAGTTTGTGTTTGTGTTTTCGTGGTGTCTGTATTTGTTTTAATGGGTTTTTTCCTTTCTTTCTTTTTGCATGTGAAGAGGAAGAAGGTGGATTGTGTTTCGACTCTTGAGTTTATTTTTTATTTGTTCTTTTTTTTTCTTTCTTGACACATTTAGTCCTTTTATATTTGATATTTTTTCATTTAGTCATTGCAAGTTTAACTACATTATTAATTTTAATATATATAAAATTTGGTTTAAATTTAAATGTTTTATTTAAATAAATGAGAAAAAAAAACATGTGAGGTTTATTTTAATAAGAAAGAAAAAAGATGGTGAGGTCACCATAACACCAGAAATTGTGGTGTTTACTAGGGAGGGTTTTTTTGTGTTATGAGAAAAATTGGTGATGTTGCACCACTTTTTCCACGGCCTGAGCACGGCGGCTCAGCACTGTACCTTGTGCTGTTAGGTGGTTGTGGTGAAATCCGGCGAAATTCTGGCTACCGTGGTGACTGGGTTTTTGTTTGTGTTTGTGTTTATGTTAAGAGAAATATAAATGTGTTTTTGTTTGTGTTGTGGAGAAAATAGAAAAAGAAAAGAAAAATAAAGATTGACCTACTGTGTATTTTTTGTCGGAGAATAATAATTTTGGGACGAAGAGAGTAATAAAGTATAAGATAAAATATCATATTTATGAAAAATGAAATGAAAAATGAAATGAATTATGCAAAGAGTAAGTATATATCCACTTTCCAAGTATAATAACTTAGGTGATGTTTCTTTTCCTCTTATTGGGTATATGATGTTACTCTGTTAGCTAACAGTTTTTTTTTTTGAACGGCGACTTTTATTAAAAAAAACTAGCAAGGAGCTAGAAATTACAAAGAAATAAGAGACGGGTTTTTATACCAATCGTCCCAGCTAAACAAAGTATTGCATCTATACCGACACCAGTAATAAGAACTACAAATAATCTCATCAAAAAATGTCTCCTTAGATTTGGGCTTGGCCTCGAACATCTTCTTATTACGAAAATTCCATAGAAGCCACCACATCACAAAATAAATACCTTGGAACATGCTTTTATTCTTCTTCGGCAGTTTTACATTATCGATCCAAACAGTAAAAGGGAAAGCATTTTTTACACATCAAAGGCAAAGATAGAACGTAATAATTTTTGTCGAGAAAAAGTCAAACCACTTCTCAATGAATTACAGGTTTACTTTGATGACTTTCAGAATCTATTTCAAAAGGTTATAAAAGAAATGAAAGATGCGTTTGAGCAAAATAATGTCTATCTTGATAAAATTGAGAATCAAAATGATTTGTTGAAAGATCAACTTTTGGAAGCATCTTTAACTGAAGATATCAAGAATCTTGTCATAACTTCTTGTGTGGAAATAAGGATTAAGGATTTACATGATGAAATTGAAAGAATTTCAAAAGAGTAAAAAGATGTTTCAAATGAGAGTAAAACAGTTGATACGGTTTGTAATGATACACTTAAAGTCAAACAGGAATTGTCAAAAAGAATTGTTGAATTGGAAAAAGATTTGTCAAAATCTGAGGCAAAGGGTATTGCTTTATATCGACTTCCAACACAAAGTCACGAGAAAATAATTCTTTGAAAACTGTGCAAAAAGAAAATGAGAATTTTATGGCATCGTTACAACTCGAGAATGCTCATTTGAAACAGACTTATAAAGATTTGTTTGAGTCGGTTCAAAGGTCAAAAGTTGAGATTAAACAATGTGATGAAGTCAAAGTTAAGGACGATTTTGATGAGATTGAAACCAAAAACATTGAGTTGGAATATCGAGTGGCGTCATTAATTAAGGAGAATGAACACTTGAAGTTGACTTACAAAAACTTGTTTGATTCAATCAAAAAGTCACGGGTTCAAACAAAAACTTCAAATGTAACACAAGACGAGGCATAAAATCTAAAGTCTCAATTGTTTAAATTTGTTGAAACTAAGTTCAAAAACATTCTCGGAAAGATTGAATTTTTCAAAAAGAAGTAGTTAGATATTTCTGAACTTAACAAGGGATCGGGGGAGAATGTTTGTGATAATGCAAAATATGAGCTACAAACAAAGATTGTCGAGCTTGAAAGGTTTGTTTTCACTCAACAAACAAAAGATTTTAATGATGTCAAGCTTGAATTGTCGAACAGAACAACTAAATTTAAGGCGTATTTTGAAAAACTTGAAAAAACAAAAGTTGTTCTTGAACGACAATTGGCTCGTAAGGTTGATGATTCTAAAGCTGAAAATGTAACACCCCCCAAAAATCAGGACAACGCAGCGGAATGGTAACATTGGGGTGCTACTTCAGGGCACAAAACACAAGTCACGGAAAACGACCTCAAAAGAGACGTTTAAATAAATTTCACATTCGTTATATTAAAATCAGAGTTTACAAATTATTTAATGGTACTCAAATTATTAAGCGTTCAAAAATATATCCGCGCGACTCGAATGCTCCCAATGCTCCACTAGCAAATAATAACCTGAGAAAAACATGCAAAAACGGTCAACATAAAGTTGGTGAATTCATAGGTTTAAGTAAAAGCAGTGTTGAAATAATTTAAGAAATGTCTTTGTAAGAAAAGTAGCGTTACAGTATTTCAAAGTGTTATTTCCGAAATCCAAGTAGTGATTCAGTAAATCAAGTAATGTTTAGTAGTGGACCACAAGATCGAAGTAATGGTGGACTAAGTACGTATTCCGAAGTCCAAAACAAGTAATAGCAGACTATGTACGTATTCATAGTCCAAAACTAGTAAGGTAGACAAGAGAAAATCATTCATCATGTCAACAAATTTGTATTTATTGCACTAAGCTCATGACCCCGAAGCCTTAACTAGTTTGTGCCCCAAATGTATAGGATGCATGCAACAACCCTAAAAGTATTCTCATGTTATATGCACATGGTCACTTGTGGACCATAAATTCAGGTGGGATTGTCAGTCCAGATCAGATATATCCACTAACACTCGAGCAGTCTCACTACAAAAGTAATGACTGGTTCATTGATTATTGTAGGCTTAATTGGCTAATAGTGGTAACTTAGGCAATAATATTCAGGCAGTAATCTGGGATAGCAATACAGTTTTAAAACATTTGAAAACACTTAGAAAAACACTTGTGTCCATAATAGTAAAAACAAGCAATGTATTCACCACATAGGAGTTTGTAAATCAATTAAGGTGGTAAAAAAAGGGCTATGAACTCAAAATTGTCAATCCCCAATAGATCTATTTTATAACATTCGCGCTCACCCTCCAAGTGATTTACAGTTCATGAAACCTAAGCTAATCCGTAATTATTCGAGTAAAAGTCAAGTATGTGTTTACGTCCAAAAAGTAAACCAAGTATTGTATCTCATCGCATGACAAGTAAAGAAGTGCATAAATCAATTTGTAATCAACCAAGTAAATGTATTTATAATCAAGCATGTTCTCACCCCAAAACTTATAAAACAAATCATGTAAAACGTGGGGTTATGAACTCACCTCAAGTGAGCTAATATCAAGTATATCACGCAAAATGCGTCCGATAATCGTCGAAAGCAACCTAATCCAATATAGGTCGAATCAGTACTCAAGTACGTTGTCTAACAACTACCATATACAATCCTATATAGTTATCATCATATTATCGTTCGGGCTATCATAATCAAGAGGTCATGACATGACGTACGAGGAGCTAGGATACTTTAAATCGTAAATCCAACAACTCGTCGATACGTCATCCGAAGAGGCCTCATTATGAAATTCCCTAGTAATATAGCACTTTGATAACTAATAACACATATATCTCTATATAGCTATATCACCATCTAATCATTTTAGCGAAATCATATTTATAAGGTAAAAACGTTTATAATTACGCCTTTTAGCAAAAATGACATAACTTCGTCGTTTTTAGTCCGTTTCTCGCGTTTCTTATGCCCACGCTTTCGTAGTAAGACGAGTGATCATAAAATCACATTTTTAGGTTTTCATGATTCTGATGTGAATAGTGTTTTTACTGTTCATTACAGATTATAACTTATTAACGCAAAACCCGTAAATGCCGTATCTTATTCGTTATAGTTCCGTTCTTAACGATTCTTGCGTGTACGATCTCGTAATCAAAAGTTATATCATATTTTAGATGTTTTAAAATAAAAGTTGCTGTAATGAATAGTAACTTTTTATAAAAATAGTTTTATAAAAGTATTTATAGTCGTAAACTCGTTTTTAACGTATCTTTTTCGTTATAGATCGGTTTTTCGAGTTTCTTATCATTATGGAATCGTCATGAGGCGTATTATAACTCTAAAATATCAAAAGCTACTGCCTAAGATTCGAATTAAAACAGCCCCTATGTATTTAAGTGTATAACTTTATAAAAACTTGTTTTTATGTATTATTAACTTAGTAGTTTACTATAAAAACTCTTATAACCATATTTTACATATGTGGTACTTATAATAAAGTCCAATATCATCCCTAGTCCTTGTAAATTCATTGTAACAAGTTTAACCCTTTTACTTTCATTGTTTTCACATGTGAAGTTTAAGAAACCTTATAAAACCCTAATTTAACCTAAACATGTTTATACTTAATCCATAGGTTAACATACTTTTATTTTTACTTTTCCATGGTATATAGGACCATATGATATAAGAATAAGTGCATATAATCATAAACATAAATAATAACTCATTTTTCATATTAGAAAGTCCTTAGTGGTGATTATGGCTATATTTAACATGTAACACATAAAATCATAAGAAATAAAAGTATAAAGGAATTAAGAAAACCTTATTGATGATGTATAGGATGTAAAATGAATGCTAAACCCGTGTTTAGACTGAAATCCAAGCTTTCAAGCTTATAACCCTAGATTAGGTTTCCAAAACCCTAATCTTTACTTTTTCTTCTTAATACTTGCAAATGATGAACCAAAGCTTGCAAACACCTTAGAATACCTTAAGTATGTTGTGTAAAGGGTTGTATAATCTTAGAAAATCAAAGTGTGGATTGTGTATTAAAGGGGTATTGTGCCGTGAGCTAGGGGAGTAAAAGAGAGAAAGAAAATGAAATTTTGTTAAGTATAAGAGTATGTAAATATTTCTCATGCATGCATGCCTATTTATAGTAAAAATATCTACCTAACTTAACCATGGTTACTTTCTAACCCTAGGTTAAAGTTTACATGACAAGTTGTAAAAGGTGTAAGAGTTACTTTAGTAAATATCTAGATATTATGAAATGTTGAAAAGTCTTGGTTCTATCCTTAGTAATTTCGGCATATATATATGTATATGATGTTATTTTTGATTATTTTGAGTATTGGGTATAATCGTGGGTATTCGTTTAGGCGTAGTTAGGTTTTAGAACTTCCGGGTATGCCTAAACGCATTTTATTATTTTAGTTATAGAACTTCCAGGTAATGCCTAAACATGTATTTTATATATGAAAACTAAGGAATTTAACGTAGCAATAAAAATAAGATGAACAAATTCTCTTTATTATCACACATACTAATCATATAACCACATTGCTTGAAAATGTAAACTATTAATCGTTTAATGCCCGTTATTACAACATGGTAGATCATTTTCATTTTCCGATTTAAACTTAAAGTTTACGGTTTAAGAGTAAACGCGTAAAACCCTAAAAATAAATTATGAATTTCTTAATGTCATACAATGACCTAAAATACGAGGTGTTATACCAACGGTCATCTGGTGGCGGCCCCGATGGTCCCAGATATAACTGGGGGCCGCCTCACCACTTAGAGGGCCGCCCCTAGATCGACGCTCCGATTTTTGTCTTTTTGCGGGGAAGGTTAATTCTGGTATGTTGTATTCTATTTTGGGGGGAAAATTGAATCCAAATTTTATGTTTTTAAATAAAACATTATTTTTATTAATAAAACTATTTTGTGTATTTTTGTAAAAAAATAGTTTTGTAGAAATGTGATGATTAAGAAGAAAAAGTATTTTCTTGATCACTAATCATGTTTAATGATTTGTTTATCCATACCTTAAGTGATTTATGTCGAAGTGGAAGTTTACGATTAATAACATGTAAACGTTTATTTTTATCGTGAATGTTTTTACATTTTGTCATCTTCAAAACGTAGAGGAGTCAAAAAAAATATAAATAATGTTTTTAGGCATTATTTGTATTAACGAGTTCGTTTTGATAAGATGCCTACTCGTTTGAATCTTTCCATTAAAGGTATTGATATTTTACCTATTGTTTGCCCTCTTTGTTATGCCTATGTCGAATCCGGTTCCCATATCTTCTTTTCCTGTGCAATGGCTCGTCATATATGGAGGAAACTTATGCGTTAGTAGGAGCTCGAGGACATTGATTTAGCCTCTTATGATGATTGGCTTCTATGGCTTAATTCCTCTCGAATTTTTAAGCGGCTGAAAGAGACCTTGGAAGGTGTTTGTTATGTGAAGTGGTGGTTAATTTGACGCTTCAAGAATCAGTTGCTTTTTGGTGCTACGAATCCGCGTAGGGAGCTTCTTTTTGATGACTTGGTTCAAATTTCTTTTAATTCGTGTTCTAATCGTTGTAATTCTAAACTAAATTGGGTTATTTTGATGAAAAATCCGTGTACCATTTGACTTCTTTTCTAGCATCTTGCTAGTTTCTAATAAATCTGCTGTTAAAAAAATATATTTTATTATATAAATAATACGAGAAGCAATTAAATATGCTAACTCAAAATAATTTTAATTGAGTACATTTTACAAAGTTAGGGTGCGTTTGTTTTGTAAGTGCGTTTAGATTTCGATTTGGATTTGAATTTAAATTTGAATTAGAGGTAGGTTTGAAAGAAAAGGAGAAAGAAAAAATTATTATTATTTAAAAAAAAAAATATATATATATATATATATATTATTATATATTTCAATATATATAGTTAGGTTATTACTGAAAACATATTTATGTAAAAAAAATCACGATAGGATGAGATCATTTAATATGTGGCTAAGATTATTTTTGAGTATGTGTACTAAAGTGTTGAGGTATCAAGAGAAATCATTGCACCAAGAAGGTTACATGAAATACATTTTTTGTAAATAAAAAATAAAGATAGAGAATGAGTTAATTTAATATGTGGCTAAGATTTTTTTGAGTACTAAAGTGTCAGAGGTTTCATGCAAATCCTTGCAAATGTGGGTGGTTTCGCACATCACCTTGTATTAGGGTATAAGATACTGTTTTAAATGTCATATACTCATACCAAACATTTAGGGTGTGTTTGGTATACACTAATGGGAATCGGGGAATGCTTTGATATGCATAGAAAATTAATAAAAGATGTTTGGTAAATAAATGAAGGAATGAAAAGTTAGAATGCTATCATAGATTTATTCATGGGGAGATAGGCTCCTTTTTTAGCTCATTCCACCCCTACCCCACATAATACCCACAAAATTTATTTTACATCTATTATAAACAATATCAAATTAATATTTTATCAATATTATTAATTATTTTTATCAAATCAAATATATTAATTCAAAAATATGAAATTGATTCCTATAACCATATAAACACACCAAACGATATTTAATATATGAAGTTACTTACTTTCATTCTACCCTATTTTTAAACTAATACCGATAGTGATTGTTATTTGCAAACCAAACGTACCTTTAAAGCGTATTCGATATCAAAGTGGAGATCAAACCTCGAGTGAGAACACCACTCAGCCAAAGATAGTAATGCGGTGTTGATGTTAGAGAAACACTGAGAAGCTAAATTTGTTCATACTAGTTATTGTATCTTGTATTGTAAGTGCCTGTTTGTTTGACGTATATGGTTTCATAGATTGAGAATGAGAGTAAAATTAAGGGTGTGTTTGGTATACACTAATGGGAATCGGGGAATGCTTTGATATGCATAGAAAATTAATAAAAGATGTTTGGTAAATAAATGGAGGAATGAAAAGTTGAAATGCTATCATAGATTTATTCATGGGGAGATATGCTCCTTTCTAGCTCATTCCATCCCTACCCCACATAGTACCCACAAAAATTTATTTTACATCTATTATAAACAATATCAAATTAATATTTTATCAATATTATTAATTATTTTTATCAAATCAAATATAATAATTCAACAATATGAAATTGATTCCTATAACCATATAAACACACCAAACGATATTTAATATATGAAGTTACTTACTTTCATTCTACCATATTTTTAAACCAATACCGATAGTGATTGTTATTTGCAAACCAAACGTACCTTTAAAGCGTATATCGATATCAAAGTGGAGATCAAACCTCGAGTGAGAACACCACTCAGCCAAAGATAGTAATGCGGTGTTGATGTTAGAGAAACACTGAGAAGCGAAATTTGTTCATACTAGTTATTGTATCTTGTATTGTAAGTGCCTGTTTGTTTGACGTATATGATTTCATAGATTGAGAATGAGAGTAAAATTAAATGTTTGGTATGAGTATATGACATTTAAAATAGTATCTTATACCCTAATACAAGGTGATGTGCGAAACCACCTACATTTGCAAGGATTTGCATGAAACCTCTAACACTTTAGTACTCAAAAAAATCTTAGCCACATATTAAATTAACTCATTCTCTATCTTTATTTTTTATTTACAAAAAATGTATTTCATGTAATAACTAACTTATAATATATATATATATATATATTTTAAATAATAATAATTTTTTCTCTCTCCTTTTCTTTCAAACCTACCTCTAATTCAAATTTAAATTCAAATCCAAATCCAAATTTAAACGCACTTACAAAACAAACGCACCCTAACTTTGTAAAATGTACTCAATTAAAATTATTTTGAGTTAGCATATTTAATTGCTTCTCGTATTATTTATATAATAAAATATATTTTTTTAATAGCAGATTTATTAGAAACTAGCAAGATGCTAGAAAAGAAGTCAAATGGTACACGGATTTTTCATCAAAGTAACCCAATTTAGTTTAGAATTACAACGATTAGAACACGAATTAAAAGAAATTTGAACCAAGTCATCAAAAAGAAGCTCCATACGCGGATTCGTAGCACCAAAAAGCAACTGATTCTTGAAGCGTCAAATTAACCACCACTTCACATAACAAACACCTTCCAAGGTCTCTTTCAGCCGCTTAAAAATTCGAGAGGAATTAAGCCATAGAAGCCAATCATCATAAGGAGTGCTAAATCAATGGCCACGAGCTCCTACAAAACCGCATACGATTCCCCCCTCCATATATGACTAGCCATTGCACGGAAAAGCAAGATATGGGAAACCAGATTCGACATAGGCTAACAAAGAGGGCAAACAATTAGTAAAATATCAATACCGTTTAATGAAAGATTCAACGAATTAGCATCTTATCAAAACGAATCTCGTTAATACAAATAATGCCAAAAACATTATTTATATTTTATCATTTTGACCCTCTACGTTTTGAAGATGACAAAATGTAAAAACATTCACGAAAAAATAAACGTTTACATGTTTATATTTATATCGGAAACTTCCTCGTAAACTTCCACTTCGACATAAATCACTTAAGGTATGGATAAACAAATCATTAAACATGATTAGTGATCAAGAAAATATTTTTTCTTCTTAATCATCACATTTCAACAAAACTATTTTTTTACAAAAATACACAAAATAGTTTTATTAATAAAAATAATGTTTTATTTAAAAACACAAAATTTGGATTCAATTTTCCCCCCAAAATAGAAAACAACATACCATAATTAACCTTCCTCACAAAAAGACAAAAATCGGAGCGTCAGTCTAAGGGCGGCCCTCTAAGTGGCGAGGCGGCCCCCAGTTATATCTGGGACCACCGGGGCCGTCACCAGATGACCGTTAGGTTATCCTGGCTATAAATACTGCACTATTCTCAGCAGAAAAACAGACCTCTCTGCACGAATTTTTCAGTCATCTTTCTCTCTCTAAAAACCTTCTTTCTCTCACTAAATCTTTTGATCACTAACATTGTTTAATCTTGTTTCAAGTGATCAAATCTTATCTTCTACCTTCTTCCTTCTTCTATCAAGTGCAAGAGAAAAACACTCGTATTCGCCAAGAAATGAAGTGTTATAGATTAGTGATTTTTCCTCTCTTCTTTTAAGATACAAAATTGTATTTTGATTATCTTTTTGTGATTGTGTGAATCGGATAGTGTGTAAATCCGATATTGTAAATCTTGTGATTGAGTAGGGCTTGTGTAGTGGTAGATTGGTTCTAGCTAAGATTAGGACTCGACATTTAGCTTAATGTCAGAAAATAACGTAAGCGACATGTAAACGGTTTTCTCCGCCTGAAGGGAGCTTGTTGACATAATGAAATATCGAGTCGGATACTCGGGGAGTGGAGTAAGGCGAAGAAGAGCTTCGTAGCCGAACTACTATAAATCTTGGTGTCTTGGTTTCATCGTTCTTTCCTTATCTCTTTATATCGTTTGTGTTTCTCATATATTGTTTGTGTAGTTACTACAAGTAGATAGTTATTATGATTGGTTCATATTGTTGATTGGTTAAGCATATACTCGAATCTAACAATTTTATAAGTAAAATTTTAAAACACTAATTAACCTGTAAACTATTCAACCCCCCTTCTAGTTTCCACAGAACTCTCCAAGCAAACACATTAATCTTAATGGGCATGACTTTAACCCACCTTGTAGGGACTTCTTCCTTTGGAATAATTGAATCATCAATAAGTTGACGAATAGATTTAATAGAAAACTCACATGTAGCTTCTAACGACAAGACCCAACGGTCGGGGATATTTTTCAATATTAGACCATCCATGCGGGATAAAAGAAATCCAAGTTGTTCTTTCTCAGCACCACCTCTAGGAGGTCGACGAAAAGTATCAACCATGGAAGCATGCATAATTTTTTTGACAACTGTTATTGTTTGTAGTTATCTAAAGCATAAAGTCTCGGGAATTTATGCTTTAACGCCAAATCATCTAACCAAGGATCCTCCCAAAACAAGGTGTTTAACCCATTGCCCACCTTTTTGCAAATTAAATCTAAAAGATTAATGCCTTTTGTGCGAAGAACAGTAACCTCCGAATAATGTCTAACTAAGGAGAGTGTTTAGATAAAGAACTTAGGGAATTAAGAGCACTGTCGTCATCATAAATAGATTTTATGAATCTCGTCCATAGACAAGAACCATGAGGAAAAAATCGTCAAACCTATTTAAAGAGAAGAGCTCGATTAAGAGCATAAAAATTAGAAACTCTAAGACCACCGTATTTCTTGGAAGCTAAGACCTTATTCCAACTAATCCAATCCATTTTTCTTTCCGACCCGTCCACTTTATTAAAAAAGTTTCTCCTAATCGATTCCAAGAGCTTTAAGACTCATGAAGGAACTTTTAAGATAGACATATGGTATAAAGGAATGTATGTTAGAACCGATTTAATTAAAGTAAGGCGGCCACCTATTGAAATGGTTTTAAGCTTCCATTTGGATAAGCGAGAGGACACTTTAGCAACCACGCCATCCCAAGATTTTATTCTAGACATCGCACCTCCAACCTTACCTTCAAGATGAACAAAAGGAGTGGTAAAAATCAAACAACCCATATCTCATTTGTTAACCGAGATTAACACATTATCCATTGACTTCTCACTCCGAGAATGTTGATATTGAAAAGGTGGCAGGTCACGACTACCAGCCTCCCTGAGTATTACCCTAAAAACCAAGGCGTACTAATCGAGTCTAGAGCAAAGATATAAAAATATAAATCTCATTAGGACACATAAATGTAAAACACTTGTTGTTCACATTTCACAAGTGGTATTAAAGAGTCTTACGCATTATCTTTGTGATCTTTCCAGAACATTAAGAGTGATACCCTTTAGTATTTTACAATGACGAATGGAAATCCTTCTAGTGTCAACATCAAACATTTTAGGTCAAAATTTGAACCAATTGTCCCTGAAAAGTATTAAAAAATAAAATAGCCTAAATTACTCTCTGAATAAATAGTGAATTACTTAGTAATAAATAAATCAGTGAGTGTGGTAAAAAGCTCTCTCAACATCAAGCTTTAGGGATGTCGAAGACCAAATGAAGAAACACTTTACCTTACTGATGCGATGTCGGTTAATGAAGTACTTGAGCTACAAACATTAGGGATGAGCTGTGTGAGTGTGCGCTGGGTGATGGGCGGATTGGGTGTGGTGGGATTACATGGAGAGTCATTAAGATTTGGGACAAATGTCTCCCTTGACTCTTGAAATCCATCTTTCCCGAAGAAACAAACAAATATGGGTGGGGACTTTCAAAAAAAAAGTTAAACAAGTCTAACAAGTTGCCATAAATGTGGAAACAAGTGTAATCACTATTTATAAAGTATGACTGTTGCTTTTCCAAAAATAGAAGCATTTATTAGAAGATGTAATTCTTTAGAGGATGCATGACACATCTCAATAACCATCAAATGTTACCCTTGTATTTTCTACTACACAGGAAAAGTTTGTAATAGAGATGAAAAGTGATTCTAAACAAACAAAAACATGATACGAATTGCAGTTATAGTTGGAGGATTTCCTATATTGAAGTAATATTGCTTTAGATTTTTTTTTTTTTTCATGAGGAGTTTTATTTGCCATTCAATTGGGATAGTGTTCCATAACTATCCCTTGTAAATCTTTGATCATTTCTAATAAGATTTATAAACGTTGAAAAGTACAAATAAGAATTATAAAGCATTGAAATGTACAATTCATGTTATTGGTTGTCAAATGGGTCTTGTGTAAAACTTGTTCTTAATTTCTTAAAGTATTTATGTTTTTCTCAAAAATTTTGACCAACAAGTGGTATTCAGAGCATGTGGGTTAATCTCATATCCAGATCTGCTTTGTCTTGACTACTAATAACTTAAAAAAAACCTTTCACTAGAAGAACCTTTAAAAAAAAAATTGGTTAACAGTAGTTAGCATATCGAGTTGAAAAAAACTTGAGGGGTGAAAAATAGGTTTTAATAAAGTCACGATGTGTGTAAAACTCACCCCACAAATTTAAAATGTCCCCCCCCCCAAAATTCAATCCAAGTGTGTTTACTTCAAAAAATTCAAAAATTGCTACTAAAGTTGCAAGTTTTTAGGGGAGAAACACTTTTGAATAAATAGTTTAGATACCTAAACACAATCACCAAAACCCCACATATAACCCTGCACAAAAAACATCACATCCACCTAAAACAACAACACCATCACTAAAATCATGACTCACCCAAAAACCTATATCCTGATCATAACCTTAACCAAAACTAAAAAAAATGCAGTCGACGCAATCCTAAACCTCATCATACTAGATCCGAGGTCGAGATCCAAAAAAACAAAAAACAAACATCACGAACACCACAACATATACAACATAAATCAATATACAATAACCAAATCCCTTCCAACAAGACTTTCACCCAACAACCAAAAACTCAGATCTCGATCAAGAAAACCAAAAAAAAAAAATTAATCACTTTCATCCAAATGGAACCCTAGATCTAGCGACACAACTTACCAGAATAAAAAAACATCATCATACCTACACAACGACAGCAGTCACAACTCCGGTAGGGCGATGAACCAAAGTTTAAGTTTCTCTAACTCAAAAACGCCTTTATACCACATCACACATACCAACTAAATTAAAGTGGTATGGTAAACGTAATTTATTTGAAACTCCTTACTGAACTTCCAAATGATGGGTATTTTGAAATTTTTGTTTTTTTTTTTTTTTTTTTTTTTTTTTCCGGGCCCCAGGCTGAGTTATATATGTTGAATATGTAGTACGTTTATCATAGTATGTATGACTTCAGTGAGAAAGTTGTGTCTAATGGTATTGGGTCATGATTAAAAATCCGTGGATTAAAACAAGTTTGTTCAGTATTGTGAACAAAACTGATGAACAAAAAAGGAAGTATAAAGTTCAGTGGGTATGAGTTTGGAGATGAAAAGATTTTGGAGTCTGAGCCAATGTGGGTATAAAAATTAGTATTAAATCCACGACACTAAACCCGAGGGAATTGAGATCCCTACACAGAATTAAAAAAACTCGCCAAACCAAAACCAAAAAACAAACCCAACAAAAAACTGAACCCTTAGCCTCCCAAAACACTGAACCCTCAAGGTCTGACTGAAAACCCACAATTGACCTCCGCCCAAACCCTTATTGAATTTTAATCCTGGTGAATAACATTCCCTAAAACCCATCCACAACAAACCTGACGTTAAACCTGAATTGCTGGTTCAAAAATTTGGACCTGATCCTGAACTCGGTCAGTGAACTCAACTACCTTTAAATCGTTTCCCTGACCCACTACACTGAACTCTGAATCCTCCAATCAATGAAAAATTTTTCACTACGGCTGAAATCATCATGTTCTGATCTAGGCGGGAATTTTGCAAAACCACAAAAGTTTTACAATCCTGCTAGGAAGTGTACCTAATCATTGTAGTGTAGTATAAGCAAGACTCGAGGGATTGATCGTTCTCTTAGAGAATAGTGTAATGAGGGTAGGTTTTTGTTCTCTTGTAGTTTTAAGATCTAAAGGATTGAGAGAAGAGGTATTTTTGTGTTTTCTATGTTTTTATGAATTCAAAATAAAAATCCTTATGTTGAGAGAAGGAGGTTTTAAACAAAACTAAAACAAATTCCTAATTATGCAGAAAGTAAAATTGGCGGAACTCTTTTCAGTAAACAACCGTGCTTACTTAATCATGCATTACTCCCTAGTTGATTCCTCTAACTCGTTTCCCTATCACCCTCGTTAGTGTTATGTGTAAGTATTCCCTTATTCAATTACGAATTGGTCAAAAACGCACCTACTCGATCACCTAAGAAGGCAACTCCTGAAAACGATATTCCCACCTAATAGTTAAACCACGCGCATTAAATACTTAATTAGCTATCTTCCTAAACGTGAGGGTTTCATTTTAGTTCTAAGCACGTGTCACTTGAGACCTTTTTCGCGATCAAAAAAATTAAATAAAATTGCAAGCTTATTTTTTTGGTTTACTATGCCTTAACGTGGGCAGCACACTAACAAGACAGAACAATTAGAGTTCTCAACTAAGTTTTCATGCAATCATTTTAAGCAAACTCATATAAATTTAGCCTAAATGTTAAACAAAGAAGTCAAAAGTAATTAATCATCAAACACATAGACATACTTGAATGATTAATAAATAGATTACTTATCTTCAAACCAACATGAGAGTATCTAAGTACAAGGGACATAAAAAGCTCTAAAAATCATCTATAATGGTTGCACTATTGCTTTCTGATGTGTGCGGTTGTCATAAAGACTTTAGCACGAAGTTTTACAACTCCCTAGGTAGTGTACCTAATCGTTGTAGTGTAGTATAGGCAAGACTCGGGGGTTGTTATCGTTCTCTAGGGGAATAGGTTGGGAAGGATCGATCAAGATCTAACAAAGGTCTATGGGGTTGAGAGAAGATTCTTTTTGTATTTTTATATTTTTATAAAAGCAAGTAAATATCATGGTTTGAGAGGTTGGTTTGTTTAACTAATTAAACTAAATATAATCTAATCTACTGGTGATAACTTTATGATAAAAAGATGTATTTACTTAATCATGTACTACTCCTTAGATTGCTTCTCCTATTCCTGTTGTTTTGTCACACTTGTGATGATCTGTGTAAGTATTTCCTACGTCATGAATGAATTACACAAACCTGCCGTCTATTTAATATTCCGTTAAGGCAACGCACAAGTAAGGTAGTATGAAGACTATTACAAGGCCCCTAATAGTATATTAAATGAAATTGAAATATCTTAAGAGGGATCAACCATATTCGGGGTAAGGTAGTATGAAGACTGTTACCGATGGTATCCTTTCTACACACTCGCGTTTCCCTAGACGTCTATGCCAATTTAATATCTTATAGCTAGTTTTCTAAAGCCTAATGTGCATATCCATCACAAGAAGCAAAATTAAAAGGATCTACAATCTATGTTTCATACAATCATAAGTAGATACAAAGGAGGGTTTAGCCTAGCATGTTATAAAGAAAGCAAGAACATAAATCAATCAAACAACACATAGATATATTGAATGATTAAAGATAAACAATCTTACTTGATTAAAACATGAATTAAGGTCATTTACAATAGGTTTTGAGGCCCCAAAGACGACCTAAAAGCTGCTAGAATGATTAGGATTCGTCTCCCAAAATGTATACAAAGTCACACACTCAAAACCCTAAAATTAGTTTTCTAAATATACAAAAAGCGTTGCGACGGCGTCGTGTTATAGTCATGATGCCGTCGCTAAGTAGAATCTTCTAAAGCCGTTTTAAGTCGGCTACGTCCTAACGCCATCGTTAAATCCATGACGCCGAAGCGTACCATAAAAATCCTGACGTCGTCGCTTGAAGCCTGCGACGCCGTCTCCACACTCTGTAAGCACAATTTCTTCAAGATAAATGGTGTAGAGTCGTAGTCTTGTCTGTTTCTTCTCCAAATAAGCCCAAGTCATGTGTATTTTCTCCAAATGTCATCCAAGTGCTAAAAACCTAAAAACAAACGATTAAGCACATAATCTGGGCATATTTGCAATAAAATGACACCTCATCAAATACCCCTACACTTAGGATTTGCTTGTCCTCAAGGAAATGGGCTTTTCTACCTAGACAATAGCAATATTGGGGGCATTTAACCTACTCTTTAAAAGCAGTTTATGACACAACCTTCTAGACCTCGTAATTAAAAGCACAGAAAGCATATACTAGCACCTCACATAAGTGTTTGGATTCTCTCTTTCTCTCGGGTGTATAATAAATTATAACAACTATGGGAAACAGAAAATTAACACTCATTACCTGTCATAGCATATAAATTACCATAGGCTTGGTAAATGATCAAACCTCCACCGCTAGGCGCAAGTATTAGTCATTACTATCAAAGAGGTATTTTAAAGGGTTGTGGGGTGTAGGTGTAAGATAACATAAATGGAAACGAAAATGGATGGGATACAATTGAGGAGTGACATTTGGGTGAATTTGGAGTGAAATGGTTAGCTAATTATTTATACAAATACACGCTGGTTTGGTTGCTAATCCAAAGACTCAGACAAGATATACAAACTCTACAAAACTCTACACCAGTCTCTTTCTTTTTCTTTTCTTGACTCTATGATAAACATAAGCAATTGGCAGCCCGTACACTTTTGCTCTGCCATTGCTTAAACATATAATACATCATGGGGGTTTATAGATACACCCATACACTTGAACTTTTACATGCTCGATAATTACAATCTAACTAATGACCCGAATTGAGTTGGATCAAAATAACATGGAGCTTATTGAGCTTATTTAGGGGTAATAAATTACTTCTTCCCCCAATTCTTCATAAGATGAATACTACCATAAATCATAATCGTCCCAAAACTGTATTTACAAGTATAAGGACTTAGCAACCGTGTACTTAATAATTAACTTGGGTTAAAACAATAATGTACTAAAAGCAAGTACATACAAGATAGGCTAAGGCGATTTGGGTGTAACAATTGGTTCAAGGGTTAACAATGCTCTTCATTAATAGTCCGGCTTAACCAAAAAATTACAAGAACCGTGAAAAAGATAGGCTCGGAGGGGTGTACTGGGGGGAGTCTTGCACTAAAAATGAGTGTGAAGCACGAGTGTGGGATAGTAATATAGTCGATGTGACCATCATAACAATTACAGGTTTAAACCATGGGTTAATTCTAGTGCCTCTTATCATTTAGAAAA
>BQNB010035089.1:2356-17776 GCA_026074375.1 Tanacetum coccineum | reverse complement strand
CTTTTTCTTTTCCATATCAACCTCTTAGGAACAACAAATGACACTTTTACCCATTTAAATAACAGTCATACATTTACCAAAAGCTTCACTGCCACATACAAAATACATGTTCATAGGACGAAAACTACCCAAAATACAAATCATAACATTAGGATCCATGTAGACATATTTAAAGGTCTACTGATGAACACTCCGTTTCCGTGTTCATAAATAGAATCTTTAAAACTAAAAAATAGTATGTTTTGTTTAAATTAAACCATGACCTTTTGAAACGCAATATGTTAAAAATTGAATAAATGTTAAAAATTAGGGATGAACCAAAATATTACCTTTAATACATGAACTGATAATGATAGGAGCACAACAAAGGTAGAGATTTGATGTGAGGAATATGTGTATTACTAGATGGAGAGATGGAGGGAAAAACCCAAAAAGTTGGCGCCAAAAAAATATTAGGGTATAATTGTCAAAGTGGGGTCACTGTGATCTGTTGTTGTGTCTGGTTAGGAGGACTGCCTTTTTTACACTCTTTCACAACAAGAGACTCAAAAGGATTAAGTGACAAAAAGAAACACTAATATATGTGTGGTCCCACTGTTAGCTAACAAAAAGAAACACTAATATATAATTGTCAAAGAGGCGAGACAACAAAAGTGGGACATCAAAGGTAGGACATTTTATCGTTCGGTTTTTAGAAGTAATTGTTTTTTAGAGCTCTCTTCGATCCAAAGGTGTTTTTTGTTTAGGCTCAATTTCGTTTTGGTGTGTTCATGGGAAGATTACACAAACAAAGAGGACGGATGTTGATAGGATTTCAACATCATGTCTATGTTACGAAACTTTCGGATATGTACGGCCAAAAGGGTTATTCTAGCGTGCAAGCAAGACGGTCATGTGGTGGATTCTTTACTATTTCCTGTCAGAAATCAAAGTACGGAAAAAGGTTTGGATTTGTTCAAAATTTTCATAAATGTATTCAGTGAAGAAAGAACATGTTATTAATTCTGTACTGTTTGGATTGGTCGTGTTAGAATCCATGCGAATAGCGCCTCGATTTTCCAAAGACCAATATGGTAAGAACATAGGAGAGGGTAATAAGAGCCAAATGATTACTCGCTACTCCTTCTGTTACATACCAAACCTGAGTGGGAGTTAGCGTAATGAAAAATCTTAACAGGGTGTGTTAAATGGGATCTAATGACGATGTTGGTTGGTAGATTTCAGAACCACGATAGTTTTGGCGAGATGAATGTGTTTATGTCTATGAATGTTGATAATGCTCTTTTTGGAAGGGTAAAAGTTTTTGATTCTCCTAGCAATCTGAAAATGGCTTTGGGGAATGAAGGCTTTTCGATTATTGTTATCAAATATTGGGGAACAATGGGTTATGTCTGGAATTCAATCACTGGAATCAATGAAAAATTCAAAAAATGTGTTAGTGTCATGTCATGGTTCTCAGGTTATAATAGGGCTACAAACGAATTCGAGGTGATGGTAGGATTGCGTGGTCGAAGTGAAGGTGTTCTTTCAAGTTATGGACAAAATATACATTTACTAGATTTGCTGAAAAGTGGGGAAAATTGCTCGATGTGGCTGATCAGGATGAGACTTGTTTTATTCTTAAGGACTTTGTGTTTATTTAAGGCAGGGAAATAGTATCAGAGAAGATTTTATAATCACTCAACGAGGTAAGGATGTATGGATTAGAGTAATGAAACTCAAGGTTGGGTCCGGAATTCACAGGATGTGAATACGAAAGTGAAGATGATAACTCCATGGATGAGGAAGGTGAAGTTAAAAAGAACGGAATCAAGGATGAACATAGTGATGGTGAGATAGTACCTGAGTCTTTATTTGAAGATGGAGAGCTGGAAAATAATCATGTGGATGGTATATTTTTCGTGAAAATGGAAAGAAGTTCTCGGAAGACCCATTTAATTTATCTTCTCTACTTAGCGTCAGATTTATTGGATGATAAGGATACCAATTTGATAGATAGTTTGATGCATCCACCAGGTTTACACCTTTGAAACATAATTGTGAAATTTACACATCAACGCGAGATGAGGGTAGACCAGAATGATGAATTCAGTGAGGCTGGTGATGTTGATAAATTGAAAGGTAGTGCTAATGGGTCTATATCAGCGGGTCACTTCAAGGTTTCTGAAATTCCTAGAACAGGTGGATCCATGGTGGGTTTACTTGAAGATGTGATAAAAGTTGGACAGGTTATGGGATTCAAAATGGACGGAAGTCATAGCAAATTTGGAAGAACTCATTGGAAAACAAGGAGGGAAAAGAAGGTTATAGTGAATTTTTCTATCTTTAAATATACAAGGCCTTGCCCACTAAGAAGAAAGATTGGGATAAAGATCTTAGTAATCAAAATTATAGTGAATTTTTTAGTGTATAAAAGAAACAAAATGGAAAAGATTGAGGACTTCTGTGTGAACAGTGTTGGGGGAATTCGGTTTTTGATTATGTGATAGTGGGCGGTTGATAATTTCGGGAGGTATTCCTGTTGGTTGGCGATACTATTTCTTTTTGCAAAAACAGTGTGAGGGTGTCTGATTATTTTGTGATTTCTAGAGGGAAGTGGAGGTTACGGGAAAGATTATGATGAGTATTGGTGTGTAAGCTCCTCAAGTGGGTAAAGAAAACAAGATCGTTGGGATTTTTTCGTTTCGAGGTAGATAAGTGGAAGGGCGATGTTATTATCATGGGTGATGTTATTTGAGGTTCAGTGTCAAATCTGATATATTCGGAACTCTTTTTAATCCACATGGTGCTCATAGATTAATTTCTTTTTATTATGGATTCGAGGATTGGTGTAGTAACTTAGGTGGATGTCGCTTTACTTGGTGTCTGAGATCCGCAACAAAGATGAGCAAGTTAGATGATTCATGGTTTCGGGAGAGTGTTTTAGGTGGAAGCCGAACATTTAAGGCTGTTACCATTGGAGAGGTTCTTGTCGGATCTTAGGCTATTCTTCATTAAAGATAATGGTTATCGATTATGGGCCTACTCCATTTTCGTTTTTTCCTCATTGGCTTGAGATGGGATGGTTTTTAACACATTTGTGGAGGAACAATTAGAAAAAAACAGTCCTATGGTGGGAAATAATGCCTCTTCTAAGTTTGATGATAACTTAGACAATCTTCAAGATCAGATTCGTATTTGGAATAAGAGTAATTCGGGGGAACGGAAAAAACGATCAGCTTAGACTTAAAAAACAGTTGGAGGAAATTGATCTTGGATATTGATAGAGGGCTTGGGAATGGAGAGCTGGTCAATTCCAGTTCGCTATTCTTCATGCAAATTCCAAAAGATAGTAATTTTGTATCGAAGGGAAAGGGCTCAAAAAGGCTAAATTAAATGGGGCGGTAGAAGGGATGAGAATTCCGGCTTTTTTTCTTGGTATCTAAACAAAAGGCGAATATTCAAAAATATTAGGGGGGTAGGGTTTGATGGTAATTTGGATTGAAAACCCGAATGATGTCAAGAATGAGTTCTTCGACCATTCTGCCAATCGTGTTTGGGTAAGCCGGACAACCTAGGCATCTATTAGTCCTTGACTTTCCTAATCAGATTTCTCATGAGCTAAGTGACCATTATGAGGGGAGGTTTCTATATGATGAAAATTATGAAATCGGTTTGGGAATGTGGTTGCACTGACAAGCCCGGGTCCGGATGGATTCTCGTTTGGTTTTTTCAGCACTTTTGGCATCTTGTGGACTAGGGATGTTTGTGCAAGCGGTGTGGTATTTTTTTAAATTTTCTGATTTACCCAAAGGGTGTGTATATCATCTTTCATTGCCTAAATTCCCGAAAATTCGGTTGGCTACTTCTTGTTAAGGATTTTAGACCGATTAGCCTCATTGGTAGCATAAATCAAAATCACTTGCTAAGATTTTAACTAATCGTCTTTGTGTTTCTTGGGGGGAATTTTTAATGAGGTTCAATCGGCTTTCATTTTAGATAGGCAAATTCTTGATGGGCTTTATTCTTAAATGAGTCATGTCTTGGGTAAGAAGAAGAAAAAAACAAACTCTTGCTTTCAAAGTGGACTTTGATAAAAAACTTATGACTCGGTAAGGTTGGATTTTCTTAATGATGTTTTAGGCAAAGTTTGGGTTTGGGGTATAAAATGGAGAAAATGGATTCAATGTTGTCTTTATTTTCGAAAAGGGTATATCATTTCATTGGTAGTCCAACCGCGAGTTTCAATTTGGTAAGTGGTCTTAACAAAGGTGATCCGTTTTACCTTTTTTATTTCTTATTAATCATGGAAATTCTCCATATTTCATTTCAAAGAGTGGTTGCATGCGGGGTATGTTCCATGGTATCGATGTTGGTGGTTTGGTTAATCTTTCGCACATGTTCTATGCGGATGATGCGGTTTTTATAGGTGAATGGAGCGAAAGTAATATAACTTCTCTTATCCATGTTCTTGATTGTTTTCATAAGGTTTCAGGTTTAAAAATCAATTTTAGTGCAAAGCAAATCTTAGGGCATTGATGTTGTTAATGGTAAAAGTCTCTCGCAAGCGGCGACCAAATTCGGATGTTATTGTTCTTTAAAGCTCCTGTTTTATATCTTGGTTCTTATGTTCGAGGGGGACAGAATAAAATCTAATCTTGGAAGGACATTATGATAGAATGATCGTCTATCAGATGGAAGATGAAAATGTTATCGATGGAGGGCGGCTCATGTTAATCAAATCGGTACTTGGCTCGATGCCTTATTTTTTCACATGTCAATGTTTAAAGTTCCTGCAGGTGTCATTCAAATTCTGGAATCTCTTCGAAGTAAATTCTTCAATGGTCATGAGGAGTTGGGTTAAAAAGGTTCGTGGGTTCAATGGATGAAAGGCTCTTGCTCCTAAAGATAACGGTGGTCTAGGTATTTTTCGACTGATGCTGTTATAGAGGATTGATATTTAATAATGGTGTCTTGGAGATTTTTAGCATTGAGCTAGCTTTGGGTCTCGGGTTATCAAGGCTATACACGGAGCCAATGGAAAGATTGATGAGATTTCGGGTAAAGGAGCTAATTCATGTTGGATAAATATTATTAAAGAGGTTAGGAGGCTTGAGGAAAAGGGTATTAACCTGCTTTTGTTCATGAAGAAGAAATTGGGATGGACCTTTCGTCTTTATTCTGGGCTGACGTGTGGTGTGATGGGGGCAAGCTTAAGAATAGTTTCCCTTAAGAACGTATGGGGACCTCGAAAAACAGCAAACAATATTACAGTAGGTCAAAAAACTTGCGCATCCTAGTCTTTACATTCGTTTCGTAGACATCGAGAGGAGGGATGGAACTCACTCAAGTTGGAAGAGTTAGCGAAAGTGATGTAACCCTGTGGTGCGTACTCAGTTCCTGATTCATTGGTCTATGGACATTGAACCAATTCGGGTGGTTATACGTGGCTTCGTCCGAAACATGTCGGATTCGCGATTAATTCCGAAAGGTGGGTCTAAAGACTAGGTGAGAATTCGATATGTTCCCTAACAAAGTGTACACTTCGCTTGGAAGGATAATGACGAAACTCCTTACCAACTAGATTTAAACATTTCCAGCGTGGTATAGATATTGAGTCTCTATCTTGTGTGAATTGTGATGTCGGATTGAAATCCACAGAACATTTGTTCTGCGCTTGTAACACGGCAAAGAAGATTTCTAAATTAATAAATTGGTGGTGGGACGTGCCTTTTATGGATATTAACTCTTACGGAGAATGGAGGTCTTGGATCGATAATGTAAAACTGCCGAAGAAGAATAAAAGCATGTTCCAAGGTATTTATTTTGTGATGTGGTGGCTTCTATGTAATTTTCGTAATAAGAAGATGTTCGAGGCCAAGCCCAAATCTAAGGAGACGTTTTTTGATGAGATTATTTGTAGTTCTTATTACTGGTGTCGGTATAGATGCAATACTTTGTTTAGCTGGGAGTTGGATATAAAAAAACCGTCTCTCTTATTTCTTTTGATAACTTTCTAGCTCTTGTTAGTTTTTTTTCAATTATAAGTCGGCCGTTCAAAAAAAAAAACTGTTAGCTAACAGAGTAACATCATATACCCAATAAGAGGAAAAGAAACATCACCTAAGTTATTATACTTGGAAAGTGGATATATACTTACTCTTTGCATAATTCATTTCATTTTTCATTTCATTTTTCATAAATATGATATTTTATCTTATACTTTATTACTCTCTTCGTCCCAAAATTATTATTCTCCGACAAAAAATACACAGTAGGTCAATCTTTATTTTTCTTTTCTTTTTCTATTTTCTCCACAACACAAACAAAAACACATTTATATTTCTCTTAACATAAACACAAACACAAACAAAAACCCAGTCACCACGGTAGCCAGAATTTCGCCGGATTTCACCACAACCACCTAACAGCACAAGGTACAGTGCTGAGCCGCCGTGCTCAGGCCGTGGAAAAAGTGGTGCAACATCACCAATTTTTCTCATAACACAAAAAAACCCTCCCTAGTAAACACCACAATTTCTGGTGTTATGGTGACCTCACCATCTTTTTTCTTTCTTATTAAAATAAACCTCACATGTTTTTTTTTCTCATTTATTTAAATAAAACATTTACATTTAAACCAAATTTTATATATATTAAAATTAATAATGTAGTTAAACTTGCAATGACTAAATGAAAAAAATATCAAATATAGAAGGACTAAATGTGTCAAGAAAGAAAAAAAAAGAAAAAATAAAAAATAAACTCAAGAGTCGAAACACAATCCACCTTCTTCCTCTTCACATGCAACAAGAAAGAAAGGAAAAAAACCATTAAAACAAATACAGACACCACGAAAACACAAACACAAACTCGAAAAAGAAGAGAAAAAAACCAAACACGAAAACGCGAGACACGGTACAGTGTCGCTGCGTTTTCCGAGACCATCTCGGCTGGCTATATCGGCGCCAAGCATGAAAACGCCACTTCTGTTGTGGTATTGGCGTTTTCGCCCATAACGCCAGAAAAATGGCACTGTACCGTGCCCTCTAATAACTCTTCAATAAATTCCTACAAGATGTGAGATTTCCTTCTTGTTCTTGATAACCGAACACCAAAGAAACTCTCATTTCTAATCAAATCCAATCGAAGCTAGGACCAAGAAAAACCTTTGCTTTCTTTCTACTAGTTATGACCGAGCAAAAAACCAACTCTTATTGGTTTCTTTAAGCTAAAAGGCTTCAAGATCTTTAATAAAAGATCTTTAGTACAGGTATTATTTTACTTTGTTGTTTTTTATTGAACCAAAAGTGAAATACCGGTAAATCACAAGGAGCAAAAATGTAATTATCTCATTACTATATTAAATTATCTTCTTGTTCCCTTCCCTTAAAATTAAACTATCCGACCTCCCAATCCCCCCTAAACCAAACCCTCAAAATTAGAAGATAATGTTGATGAAATTGATGACGTGGCACCGCTTGATTACCGTCAATTTAATATATTTGAGTCCAATTCTGTTCAAAAACTAAAAGCCCCTAATTTTGATGAAATTGATGACGTGGCACATTCTCAAGATGAAAGTAAGCATTTTTTTTTAAAATCTTTTTATTAACATTAATAGCCATATGTACTGTTTGTTATTTAGCTATGCTCACTTATGTCTCGTGTAGGTTGGAGAGATCCTGTTCAATTCAGTCATGTGGCAGAAATGGTGAAAAAGCAGCGAACTGATACATGGCATATCGAAGGAGCGGGCTTGCAACGATTTGTTCAAATGACCAACTGGAAGTAAGTTCGAATGACCAACATGTAGTTAGGATAATAATTGAGTTTTAAATCATATCACGTTCCAATGACTAACATGCCATAATCTTGACATGAGGATTTGATCTCAACTTAATACTTGCCATAATTAACACGTGCTGTAATCATATTCACTATAAATGTTTTTTTAATATTTAAATGGTAATAATGTAAAGTTTCAACTGAAAACGTCACAACATTCAGTTGAGTTCCATACTAGAGTAACATATTCGTGTGAAAGTATGTTGTTGATGATCAATACTGTCCCTATGTGTTATACCTTATACGTACTTGAAATGAATCATTGATGTCTTCCTGTCTACTACAGATATATGGAATTCAGACAGAAAGGTTTCAGCATGTGCTAGAGGCATGTGGCGTTAACAAGTCTTTAATTAAACGGGTGTGAAGGAAGTTGACACTGTCGTCATCCGGCGAGGTATGTTTGACCTTGGCTCTCAAACAATATACGGTACCAAGTTTATCTAACTGCTAATAACTAGTTATAGGTAAAAGTAGTAAACTCTAATTTTGTGGCTTATATTGAGACTTATGGGCTTATAGAAGCTAATCATATCGTAATAAACTTATATAAGCCCACGAGTCTCAAAATAAGCTGGAAAATTGAGGCTTATGCTATATAAGCCGATATCAAATAAGCTCATAAGCCCCACATATAAGCCGAAACAAACACCCCCTCAAAGTGTTCTTAATGATTACCACAATCTAAGTCATTTTACTTTAAGAAATTATGACTGTTAATTTGGTAATGAAAATGTTAACGGCTTGACCCGATCCGACCCGGTCCGCTCGGGCCACCACATTTACCTGCTCGTTTTGCCACCTCTAGGTTATTGTGAAAGACTAAACCACTTGATCAGGCGTCGCTGGACATTCTTGATTTTTAGGTTATAATTATGCTCATTGTTGCGGCTTTTGTTAGCTTAAAACATGTTTTATATTGAGCACGAGCATATTCTTTTATCACTTTGTTGAACCTAATATGTCCACATTATTGCACAGCGCCTGACAGATGGTTGGTTACAGAAAAAGGATATGATCAGAGCAAGGTTGTTAATGGAGCAAGGTTGCAGCAGTTCATTTGTATAAGTTAATTGGCGCAAGGTTGTTCATGAAGTTTGTCAGTGTGTTAGACTGATGTATTTTTAGTCTTATAATTAGGATGTCATATTTATTGGTTATGTATCTTAATTTAAGTTACATACAAGTTTTGATCGTTTCTGGGAATAAATATCGAAACTTGAAACTAAGAGCAAATCAGACAGGTAAGTAGAATACATCGATATTTCAATGATGAAATTATATGATATAGCATAGTCACGTTTCCCAGCATGAGATGACACTATTGAATAGGCACCCGGTAACATCTACTTAGGGGTGCGGGCCAGGTGTCAAGCGTTGGCTGTATATCAACTTTTTGTGATATAGGTTATCTGGTTGTAGTATATTGTCCAATGCACCAGTTTGCTTAAATTTAAGTTGACAAGTTTTGCAGACATAGAAACTTTTGTTACTAAGACGTACACATAGAAACTTTTGCTTAAATCTATTACAGCTAAGTCTCAAAATTATCAACGGATTTTGTAGACATAGAAACTTTTGTCACTGTGCTGTTTGTAAGTGTAGTATCTTATTGTAGGGCGTTGGGGTGGTTGGAGCACACCTTGTTTCTTTCATAGCTCTGCCCTATAGACTACTCTTGGTGCATGTATGTGTGACATGCAATACTCTTAGTACATGTATGTAGTCCATACCAAGGACCGAGCTAGTACAGGAATAAGAGGATGTTTAGCTATCCCAATGCTCCACGACGAGATACTATAATACAAACGATCACAAGCTATGTTGGTGATTTGTTGGTTCTTTTGAACAAAATTAGCCTTGCCATTCTTACAATTTAGAAACTAAATTTAGCCAATCTACCAACAAATTTGGATTTTTGGTGCTCACAAATGTTACTTCTCTAGTAGCGGTCGGTCAACGAGTTTGTTGGTTCCATCATTCTCTAGACGCTATCTATTATATTACTTATAAAGAGATTTTTTTTTCTTTTCTAAAAGCTTAAAACACTTACCTATATCTCTATCTCTATCTCTATCTCTATCTCTACTATGGAGTGTTATGGAGGAATGCCTTTCTAAAAATAGATTACATATATGTCCTCCTTTTACGCTAATGGTCATCGATTTAAGCAACATGTATGTATATTGTGCATCTAAACTTACGTATTGTTGTTAATAGGTCTTTGGTACTTATATTTTCACAACAATTCAGTTGAACCCTACTACTAAGTGCGGTTGTTTGGGATTGATCATAGTTTTGTAAGTTTCTATTGAAGGAATTTTTTTGTGTGTGGGTATTCTCAGTTTAGAAATGTCAGAGGACTTTAAAAATAAACTGAGAATGACAAATTTAAATTATGAGTTCTTGGCTCATGTCCATGTTTCTGGTCCTCTTGACCAGTTTTTACTTTCGTTTTAAAGCAAGATTGAACTTTTGTGTGTTATTATATATCGCATATGACATATTGTAAAATATGTGTTGTGTTGAACTGTTATTTGCAATACCAATAATGTTGTTCGGGCTAGGATTGGATGAGTTGATTTTTCTTACACTTCTCACGGGATAGCAACCGGTTATTTGGATGTGGTCGTGGGGCTATGGTACTGATTCTTTAGCTATTGCTAAAATGTTACTTATTTGGTTTATCTTATAGCTTATCTTATAGCTGGTGTGTACTTATTCAATTTAGAGTTAAGTACATTTTTGGTCCTTGTGGTTTGGTGCGTTTTTCAAAACCTTTTTTGGTCAAAAAAATTCCAAAAAAGGTTTGGTTCTTGGTCCAAAAGACATAGTTTCGTTCCACTTTTAGTTGTCAAAAGACATAGTTTCGGTTACACTTTTGGTCTAAAGAACATAGTTTCGTTCCACACTTTTAGTCCAAAAAATTTAGTCCAAATTTACGGAATTGGACTAAAAGTGGAACGAAACTATGTTTTTAAACCAAAATCAAACATTTTTTGAATTTTGGACCAAAAGTGAAAACGCACCAAACCACAAGGACCAAAAATGTACTTAACTCTTGAATTTATATATAGTAGTGAGGATGAATTTTGAGTTCTTAGAGAAGTTTGTTTTTGAGCAGGTGGTGAATGTTGAATTCAAGGAATAGTAGCAAGCAGAGGCCGGGACAGATCACGCTAGTCTATTTTTATTAGGGTTAATGGCATATAATAGCAACGTACTTTCCCATTTGAGCCATTATCAGATATGAACTCCAAAAAGTCTCACAATACCCATCGAACTTTATATGAACTGATCCAATATTAGCAACTTGACCAATTTTTCTTACAAAATTCACGTCATGAGACACATGTACATGTCATATCCCTTCTTTTAGAGCGTTAGGTTCCATGTCAGCCCCTAATACACACCGTTAGGTTGTATGCGTTAGTGTTAGGGTTATATGTGTTTTTTATTAGGGAAGACAAAATCTAACGGTGTGTATAGGGGCTGACATGGAAACTTACGGCTTAAAGAAGTGACATGACATGTACATGTGTCACATGACGTGAATTTTGTAAGAAAAAATGGTCAAGTTGCTGATATGAGATCAGTTTCATATAAATTGTTGCGGCTTTTGTTAGCTTAAAACATGTTTTATATTGAGCACGAGCATATTCTTTTATCACTTTGTTGAACCTAATATGTCCACATTATTGCACAGTGCCTGACAGATGGTTGGTTACAGAAAAAGGATATGATCAGAGCAAGGTTGTTAATGGAGCAAGGTTGCAGCAGTTCATATGTATAAGTTAATGGAGCAAGGTTGTTCCTGTGTTTGTAGTGTGTTAGTTGATGTATTTTTAGTCTTTAAATAGGATGACACTATTTATGTAAGTATCATATTAAGTTACATACAAGTTTTGATCGTTTCTGGGAATAAATATCGAAACTTGAAACTAAGAGCAAATCAGACAGGTAAGTAGAATACATCGATATTTCAATGATGAAATTATATGATATAGCATAGTCACGTTTCCCAGCATGAGATGACACTATTGAATAGGCACCCAGTAACATCTACTTAGGGGTGCGGACCGGTAAGCGTTGGAGCATATCAACATTTTTGTGAATATAGGTTATCTGGATGTAGTATATATGTCAATGCGCCACGTTTGCTTAAATTTAGTTGACAAGTTTTGTAGACATAGAAACTTTTGTTACTAAGACGTACACATAGAAACTTTTGCTTAAATCTATTACAGCTAAGTCTCAAAATTATCAACGGATTTTGTAGACATAGAAACTTTTGTCACTGTGCTGTTTGTAAGTGTAGTATCTTATTGTAGGGCGTTGGGGTGGTTGGAGCACACCTTGTTTCTTTCATAGCTCTGCCCTATAGACTACTCTTGGTGCATGTATGTGTGACATGCATAGTCCATACCAAGGACCGAGCTAGTACAGGAATAAGAAACATTGAAACTGGCGGGAAGTGTTTTTCAAATTTTCATCAACAGTTTCCTCCTAAAATTTAGGACATTCTCTAAAACCACCTATCAAACCTCAAAACTTATCTCTCAACAATCCCAGTACCTTATTTTTTCTTTCTCCATCTCTAATTTATTCTGCCATGATTTTAAGAGGTAAGCATAATTGATACAGGTGTTTTTTTTCCTTGATTGTTGACTAATGGTTCATTATTTTTTTGTTTTGCATATCTGGCGGGGGTTAGACAGTTATCTGGATATGGCGCGGTGGTGTTGATTATTTATGAAGGTATACATCGTCAAATAGAGTTTGAGGAGGAAAAAAAGGTTACTGGTGTCAAGTTATAAACGTACTCAAATAAACTCATCACATTTAACCGCTTACTGTTATGATTGTGTATATGATAAGTAATAACATTTGCTTCTAATTTTCCATCAGGTGTAATATTTGTTACCACATGGATTCGGGTGCTCATAGTGAATGATTTTGTTCATTTGTTGTTTATTGTTAATAAAAAAAGGCTTTTATAATGGTATCATTGGCTGTGTAGGGTCTCAAGAGCCACTGTTACCTTCATATATGTCCTCCTTTTACGCTAATGGTTATCAATTCAAGCAGCATGTATGTATGTGCATCTAAACTTACTTTTGTATTTTATAGGTCTTTGGTACTCATATTTTTACAACAATTCAGTTGAATCGTACTACTTAGTGCGGTTGTTTGGGATTGCTCTGTGTTTTGTAAGTTTCTATTGAAGCATTTTTTTTGGTATTCCCAGTTTAGAAATGTCAGAGGGCTTTAAAAATAAACTGAGAATGACAAATTTAAATTATGAGTTCTTGGCTCATGTCCATGTTTCTGGTCCTCTTGACCAGTTTTTACTTTCGTTTTAAAGCAAGATTGAACTTTTGTGTGTTATTATATATCGCATATGACATATTGTAAAATATGTGTTGTGTTGAACTGTTATTTGCAATACCAATAATGTTGTTCGGGCTAGGATTGGATGAGTTGATTTTTCTTACACTTCTCACGGGATAGCAACCGGTTATTTGGATGTGGTCGTGGGGCTATGGTACTGATTCTTTAGCTATTGCTAAAATGTTACTTATTTGGTTTATCTTATAGCTTATCTTATAGCTGGTGTGTACTTATTCAATTTAGAGTTAAGTACATTTTTGGTCCTTGTGGTTTGGTGCGTTTTTCACTTTTGGTCCAAAATTCAAAAAATGTTTGGTTTTGGTCCAAAAGACATAGTTTCGTTCCACTTTTAGTTCAAAAGACATAGTTTCGTTACACTTTTGGTCCAAAAGACATAGTTTCGTTCCACTTTTAGTCCAAAAATTTTAGTCCAAATTTACGGAATTGGACTAAAAGTGGAACGAAACTATGTTTTTGGACCAAAATCAAACATTTTTTGAATTTTGGACCAAAAGTGAAAACGCACCAAACCACAAGGACCAAAAATGTACTTAACTCTTGAATTTATATATAGTAGTGAGGATGAATTTTGAGTTCTTAGAGAAGTTTGTTTTTGACAGGTGGTGTTGATTAAGGAATAGTAGCAGCAGAGGCCGACAGATCACGCTAGTCTATTTTTATTAGGGTTAATGGCATATAATAGCAACGTACTTTCCCATTTGAGCCATTATCAGATATGAACTCCAAAAAGTCTCACAATACCCATCGAACTTTATATGAACTGATCCAATATTAGCAACTTGACCAATTTTTCTTACAAAATTCACGTCATGAGACACATGTACATGTCATATCCCTTCTTTTAGAGCGTTAGGTTCCATGTCAGCCCCTAATACACACCGTTAGGTTGTATGCGTTAGTGTTAGGGTTATATGTGTTTTTTATTAGGGAAGACAAAATCTAACGGTGTGTATAGGGGCTGACATGGAAACTTACGGCTTAAAGAAGTGACATGACATGTACATGTGTCACATGACGTGAATTTTGTAAGAAAAAATGGTCAAGTTGCTGATATGAGATCAGTTCATATAAAGTTCGATGGGTATTGTGAGACTTTTTGGCTCAAATGGGAAAGTACGTTGCTATTATATGCCATTAACCATTTTTATTACTTCCTATTTATGAAGTAATATGGACGATTATATATCTATAGCATTGAGAGCTTCCTGTTGGGTCCAAAATTGGTTGCAGAATCATGCCATACCATCTCTATCTAGCATTGACGAAAAGACTTGTAATTAGTCCTATTTTTTATATATGCAAAGATACATACAGGTTGCAATTTGGTCAAGTTACGTAAAGGGTTTGGGTCAATACAGGCATTGGTTTAAGTTTAATATGTTGGACGTGATTTTGAGATTAACAATCTGAGATCATGTTGTAGTATAATACACACAGTCAACGATTACATACTATTTGCTACAACTTAAAAGAATCACAGATCTTGATATGATAAAAATACACAAAAGTTATATTTATAATATACAAATAACAATCATGCCGGTGACTAAAATAACCAAGCTCTTGTTCGAATTGTTAACATAAGATTTAGCTTAAAGAAGTAAACCATTGACTTCTCCTGTGACAAATTTTGTAGACATAGAAACTTTTGTTACTAAGACGTAGACATAGAAACTTTTGCTTAAATCTATTACAGCTATGTCTCAAAATTATCAACGGATTTTGTAGACATAGAAACTTTTGTCACTGTACCGTTTGTAAGTGTAGTATCTTATTGTAGGGCGTTGGGGGTGGTTGAGCACGCCTTGTTTCCTTCATAGCTCTGCCCTATAGACTACTCTTGGTGCATGTATGTAGGACATACAATACTCTTAGTACATGTATGTAGTCCATACCAAGGACCGAGCTAGTACAGGAATAAGAGGATGTTTAGCTATCCCAATGCTCCACGACGAGATACTATAATACAAACGATCACAAGCTATGTTGGTGATTTGTTGGTTCTTTTGAACAAAATTAGCCTTGCCATTCTTACAATACTAAATTTAGCCAATCTACCAACAAATTTGGATTTTTGGTGCTCACAAATGTTACTTCTAGCAGCGGTCGGTCAACGAGTTTGTTAGAAACTAAATTGCAACCTGTATGTATCTTTGCATATATAAAAAATAGGACTAATTA
>BQNB010035088.1:30776-47127 GCA_026074375.1 Tanacetum coccineum | reverse complement strand
GGTCGATTCTTGGATCTGGCTAGTTTCTAGAGAGAGAAACGCTAGAGAGAGAATAGTCTAGAGAGAGAGAGTGTTTCTTTTATAAATGAAATAATGAACTAGCTTGTCTCTTCCAAAGTTAGAAGAGACTATATATAGTACTTACAATATACCGGGTATTAGTACCCGACTTAAAACCGAAAAATGTACTATTAACTATTAAACTATAAGCTATAATAAACAGTAAAATACACGGGGGGACCGAGTCTTTTTCTAATATCTAACAATAGTGATTAATCCTAACTATCCAAGAACTAGTCTAATAACTTATACAGATTATTAACTCCATGAAAGAGTTCTTGTGCTTTTTAAGTACATTAAGTGATAAAGGCAGTAACCTGGTTAGTTCCTACACTAGGGATAGGGAGTCAAACCTACCCTAGTACCCCTGCTTATCCCATGTTTAATTGGTAATCTAATAACAGGATTAACATGATCTAAACCACCCGCAATACTACCAAAAAACAGGGTTACATGATAGTCAAAGGATATCCAACGAAACAATGATCTAACAGGAAACAAACATTATAACGATAGTAGATTCATGACTAGGCCAGCACTTGAAGTGCTTAGCCGCTTATAGTAACAACATAGCTAGAATTAAGAAAGGCAATCTTGGATGTAAAACTCATAATTCTTACATATGTGGTTTATGAACGATTAAATACAATAGTAAGATAAGTGTGATCTCCCTTGGACTTCTAATGGAATTCTTCCAGCTATGAAGGCCTTGATCGCCCCTTGGAACTGCTGTAGAATGGATGATATCGAATTGTCTGAATGAGGCCTCTATTTATAGATTTTAAATACTTTACGGGGTAACCATATGAGGTGTTACGCCATAAAGTGCTGACGCGTACTTTCCATGTTGTAGGCTTAAAGGATGTTACGGCATAATCAAGTGTCCACGTTACACCGTAATGCTGACTCAGATGGCTTGACTGGTGGGGAGTCATCCATCCAGAAAAACACTGTAAACGACGTAAAACCTTTAAGTATGGTTAGTGCCGGTAATGTATAATAAGGCTGACTTTTCTGCTTTGAATCATTTTATACGACGATCTACTAACGTAGTGGTTACGCCGTAAAGTCTCGTAAGAACCGTGTTTTCTACATTTTCTCGTCCATTTCCCTTGTTTCTTATCACATACTTGCATTTTACCTGAAAACAACTAAATAACCGTAAATGTATCAAATTCAAGTATTTATAAGACAATTGCAAGTATTTTCGTGGGGAAATTGACACTAAAAAGTATCAAATATTTGATGTTATCAAATATCCCCCACTTGACTTCTGCTTGCCCTCAAGTAGACCTGTTATTTTATAAAAAGATTTCTCTAATTTGACTCAAAGAAATGAATCTATAAAAGTCTTATGCTAGAAACATCAAAGCCGAACACCTCACGAAAAGGGGATCAAAATTTACTCAACTTTCAACTAGTCTAAGTGTTCATTTTCGGGGTGATCACTTATCTGCACAGTCATAACATGTATTCTATCATAGGCTTAGAGAGTACACAAATCTGCACCAGTTAGAGTTAAGGTCTAAACAATTCTTAAAGGCAACATGGGTGACATAACACAGGTTTATTAGATAATATAAAGGGTTTGGTTAGACATGGAATACACATTTAATTGGTGTTAAGATAAAAACAGAAAACAGATAGTCCTATATAATTTAAGGTATCCATAACCGACTACTGTCCATCCATAGTCCAAGTCTTCGAGCGCAAAAATATGATCATATCATCATAATGGGTTAGCTAATAATGAGATCTTGCGGAGCATGCTAACTCATTCTTCACTAGGTAGCTTATAGTTACACCACCCTTTATACTTCGGCATGCTTATAGTTGACCAACCCCATATCACTAGGTGGGCTTATAGTTGCCACCACCTTATTTGGTTTTTTACTTAGTTGGTTTTGTAACCAACATCAGGAGTTTAATCACTAGGTGGCTTATAGTTGCACCACATTTTTTTTACAATACTCCTGTATATAACATATAACATATCCCCCCACTTGAGATAAACAATATCAAAAGTGATAATACCAGGCGGTCTTCCATGATCAAGATAATATATCATCAAAGTAAGTGCCAATTTTTGAACCATTTTCCTGAACCATGGACTTAGGTAGCCAGAAATTTCAACATAAAGAATAATATAGACTACAAGGTTGGCTAAGGAGAAATGGTGTAACGAAACATATATATGGTGTGCAACATAAATGTCTTAACAGAGGGGTGATATATTGTGTATCTTACACTCAAATGAGTGCAACAAAATGTTTTTAACACTGAGAGGTATATTAAATTAGTGTAACAAGTCGATAAACACACACATAATGGCTATTTGAGTGAATTCCTAAATGTTGCCTTCTCGAACCATCTATTCCAGCTAATCAATTAGGTCTCAAAATGATGTACAGGCCAAGTTCTAAAGTCTAAAATACTACCGACATACTCAATATTTTGGTGGATTTTTGTATGAGATAAAAACGGAACATTAGGCTTAAACCTCACCAAGTAATAATAAAGGGTAATGTGCATTCGGCAAAGATTAATTCTAGTTCAGTAAGAAAAACATGTCAAAAATTTTAAAATTTGGCACCACTTAAAAAAACTAGAAAATCGAAGGCAAGAATATGTCAAGTGATAATTCTACTCCCATCCCCTACTTGTTTTGTACAATGTCCCTATTGTACATTAAGGAAATAAAATAAATAGGAAGAGTAGAATTATAACAAGAAACTCCCTTGAGTTTGCTTTTGAACATATGAAATGTAATAAGCTGACGGAGAAATTCAGAAAATCTCCATCTTGAGCAAGCTCATTTTCCCCTGTGATCACTAAAACAAACTTACAGCATAAAATCGTTCAATGATAAATATACAAGAAATATAAACCTAACTCGCTTTCGTAGGAATCACGGTTGCATTTAGCATATGCAACAAGCCTTTTAAACCACTAGGTGGCCCAAGTGGATTAGTGAAGTCTCGTGAGGGTTTCCAGAGAACATACCCACAAAGTTCATTTAGATATACAAGGTTTAGCAATACTTTAAAACTTAATTTTAAGGTTTTTTCATAAAGAGGTTACGGTGTAACTCCGGTGGTTACGCCGTAATCATGTGGTATTTTAAAATCATAGTTTATAAGTTTACGGCGTAACCATAAGAAGGTTTACGTCATAATTGAATAGGTTACGGCGTAAACATGTATGTTACACCGTAACTGCTGCTAAATCAGCAAAGCTACCACAAAACTACGGGTCGAGTCGGTCTCGAAAATTGCCTCCTAGCTGTTGGAACCTGAAAAACAAAGTAAAACATGCAAACCAACTAACATGCGGAAAATAAAAAAAGACGGGTTGTCTCCCGACAAGCACTTTTGTTTATCAATGAGTCTTTAAATTAGACTCATGCCTACTCTACGTTACAACGAGTGGGCAATGAAAACATCAAATATTTGAAACATTTAATGTCAAATTTTCTCTAAAATTACTTACAATTGGTCCTATAAATACTAGAATTAGATACTTTTAACTGTTATTTCGTTGATTTATACCAAGTAAAATGCCGAAGTATAATGACAAGAAGCCAAAGGAAATGGACATCAAAAATGAAGAAACACGGATTTCCTTATGAGGGTTTAACGACGTAACCCCTATATAGCTTTACGACCTTAAACATTCAAGTCAAGCACAGTCACCCAGCAGATTACGCGTAACCACAGGCAAGGTTTATGCCGTAACATTATTATTATGGAAGGCTGAGTCATCCTAGTCAGCATTACTGCGTATAACATGCCAAATTAGTTACCCGTAACATAATTTATGCCTACAAACATGGAAAGCCTCGTCAACACTTTACGGCGTAATCACTCTAAAAGGTTTACAACCGTACCTATTCGAAAATCAAATAAATAGAGGCCTCATTCAACCACTTTATCATCAACCATTCTACCACATATCCAAGGGGTGATCAAGGCCTCCAAAGCTCGAATAATTCCACTAGAAGTCCAAGGGAGATCACACTTAGATTACTTTTGTATTTAATCGTTTGCGTTCATAAACCGCAATCTATAAGAATTATGAGTTTTCCAATCCAGATTACCTTTATTAATTAATGTCTTTGTGCTGCTAATGGAACGGCTAAGCACTTTCAAAGGTGCTCATTTTCTTGGCTTTTATTTGGCAAA
Source organism: Tanacetum coccineum (assembly GCA_026074375.1). NCBI lineage: Eukaryota > Viridiplantae > Streptophyta > Magnoliopsida > Asterales > Asteraceae > Tanacetum > Tanacetum coccineum. The sequence continues at coordinate 42,886 of BQNB010035088.1, read as the reverse complement.
ATCCTGGGTATTTAATATACAATTAAGCATTTATCAATATCCTTTGACTATCGTGTACCCTTGGGTTTTGGTAGTATTGCGGGTGGTTTAGATCATGTTAATCCTGTTATTAGATTACCAATTGAACATGGGATTAGCCGGATACTAGGGTAGGTCTAAAACCTATAGTGTAGGAACTAACTAGGTTTCCGCCTCTATCACTTATTATACTTAAAAAGCACAAGAACTCTTTCAAAAAGGGTTAATAATCTGTTAAAGTTATTAGACTAGTTTAGAGGATAGTTGGGATTAATCACTTAGACCTGGATGCCCTACCTTTGTAACTTTCAGGGGATTCAGGATCGCATGACTTATAGGGCAGACTAAATATATCTATTCAGGTCTGTCGACTTTAGAAACCACTAATGAAATCATGGTGTAACATTGCACAGGATAACATAGTTATAACAAAAGTAATGAAATGGCTAGGCCAGCATAACTTTCTCCTTGATATCTTCTATCACTTTTAATTTTCACATATTTACTTTCTTGTTAATCTCATAAACAATCTTAAAACCATTCTAAAATGTGACACTTTCAAATTAAAACTAATAACACTTAGCGCTTGGGACGACCTCAGATTTACCATCTCTACACTACTCACGATTGGGTTCTATGCATGTTAGTGCGTTTTTCAGGTGAATCGAGTTTTATAAATTTAAAACTTGGTAAATAACTATTTAAAATAAAATACGCATCAAGTTTTTGGCGCCGTTGTCGGGGAGCTACAATCTATTAGTTGAAATTTGTTAAAATTTTACATTTGGCATGAATGAGTAATACAGGACAACCAGAAACAACTGTTGACGAGTACCTGACAAAGGTCAGGAATGACAGCAGACCTAGAATTGTTAAACCTCTGTTTGAAGAAAATATAAAATTCGAATTCTAGGGACAATGCATCGGCGAATTAAAAGGAAACATGTTCTTCGGAAGTGAGAACGAAGACCCCTACGGACACATCTCATATATTACAGACATCATCGACCTTTTCTACTCTCTAGGAGTATCCAGGGACCAGGTGATGCTAATGGCCTTCCCTTTCACTTTGAAAGGAAGAACTAGATAGTGGATGAAACAATTATCCATTGGATCTATCACAACTTGGGACCTTTTCAAAAATGCTTTTCTAAGTAAATATCACCCTCCTTCTCAAATTATCAAGCAAATTAATGCTATTCGAAACTTTGAGCAAGAATCGAATAAACCATTGCATCTTGCGTGGGAACGATTCAACGACTCACTCTATAACTATCCTGAACATAAAATTAATGAACAGGAACAGTTACAAATTTTCTATCAAGGTTTAGACACTAAAACTAGATGGAAGGTGGATTTCAAGGGACCGATTCCAAGAATGACACCAGCAGCTGGGATAAAAGCCATTACTGAATTACCCAAACATTCACTCTCTTGGTATAAGGAAGGAGACTTCAAGAACAATAATCTTAACGTTGTTTTTAAACAAATCAACAGTTTTGAGCAAAACATGAATGATATTACTGAGGAAGTACGAATGGCGCAACACAAATATAAACTTCCCGGTGAAGGTAGGAACTCTAAATTGGAAGAAACTTTAAGCACCTTCATTAAGGAATCTCGTAGGAAGCAGAGGGTAAACGAGAACTTATTCTAGAAAATTAAGAAGAATTACGACAAAACCTTTAAGAGACAAGCCTCTTCCATAAAAACTATTGAAAGCTACCTGGGACGAAGTGCTGAATTAATACATGAGAGAGGAGTTGGGAGCCTCCCGAGCTTTACCGAAACAAATATGAGAGGATTGACACACGCCATAACCACTAGAAGTGGGCTCAACTATAACCCACCTAAGAATCCTCTTAATGAAACTCAAAACAAAACCACAGAAAACATATCTACACAAATGGAGGTAACACCTGACAGTCAAATAAATATCGCTGAAACTTCTGCCCCTCCTATTCCCTTTCCCAGATGACTAAAAAAGGAAAAGGAACAATTCTAAAAATTCTTTAAAAGTCTTCAGCGACTCAGCATAAATATTCCATTTATCGAAGCTCTAGAACAAATGCCTAAATATGCTAAATTCATGAAAGATCTTCTCACACAAAGGAGAAGTAATGAAGCATCAAAGATTACATTAAATGAATGATGCTCGGTAGTCATTTTAAACAAAATACCTCTTAAAGAAAAAGGTCCTGGAAGTTTTACTATACCATGCGTTATAGGACAAGGTGGAATCAATAAAGCATTGGCCAACCTTGGGCTAGCATTAGCCTCATGCCATACTCATTGTTCTTAAGATTAAACCTTGGTGAATTAAAACCTACGCGTATGTGTATCGAATTAGCCAATAAATCCACCTAAATCCCAAGAGGGGTCACGGAAAATGTCATTGTTAAAATTGACAGGTTCGTCATCCCAGTTGACTTCGTGGTTCTTGATATGAAAGAAGACCGTAAAACTCCTATCATTTTAGGAAGACCGTTCTTAGCCACTGCTCATGCCATGATAGATGTCTTCAACAAAAAAATCTCTTTCGAAGTTGGAAATGAAACTATCACATTTGACATTGAAAAATCCATGAAATTTCCACTTTCTGATGATGACACATGCCACTCTGTTGACATGATCGACCTTTCTATTCTTGACCATGTTCAAGAAATTCTTCCTTCAGACCCCTTCGACTCATTCTTATTTGAACCTATTAATCATCACTTACCGACTAAAATAAATAGTTTATGAGATGACAATGAAAGAGAATAGGACCTGATTAATCGGATTTCAAGGGTATACAAAACCTACACTTTTTGCGTTAAACATATTTGAGGGAGAGAAACCAACAACCAAACTTAAGGACTTACCCTCCCATTTAGAGTATGCTTTCCTTGGCAATAATCATGAATTCCCCGTTATTATTTCTTCATTATTATCTACCAAAGAAAAGGAATTACTTCTTGGAGTTCTTGCAAAACATAAGAGTGCTTTGGCATGGAAGGTTGCCGATATTAAAGATATTAGCCCATCTTTTTGCACTCACAAAATTTTAATGGAAGATAATTTTAAACCTGTAGTTCAACCTCAATGCAGATTAAATCCTAAAGTTCAAGACGTAGTAAAAGCCGAAATCCTAAAACTTCTTGATGCCGATTTAATCAATGCTATTTCCGATAACCCATGGGTAAGCCCTATACACGTGGTCCCTAAAAAAGGAGGAATAACAGTTGTCACTAATGAAGATAACGAACTTGTTCTAACACACACCGTAACTGGGTGGAGGGTATGCATTGACTACAGAAAACTCAATGATGCCACGAGAAAAGACCATTCCCCTTACCCTTCATTGATCAAATGTTGGAACGATTATCTAGAAATAAGTATTATTTCTTTCTGGATGGGTTTTCAGGATACTTCCAAATTCCTTTAGCACCTGAAGACTAGGAAAAGACTACCTTCACATGTCCTTATGGGACATTTTCTTATAGGAGAATGCCCTTCAGATTATGTAATGCTCCTGCCACATTCTAGCGGTGTATGACTGTAATATTCTATGACATGTGTAAAGACTTCATGGACGACTTCTCTATTTTTGGAAACTCCTTCTATTCTTGTCTCAACAATTTATCCAAGATGCTAGCTAGGTGTGAAGAAACTAACCTAGTTCTTAACTAGGAGAAATGCCATTTCATGGTTAAAGAAGGAATAGTTCTAGGACATAAGATATCCAAGGCTGGGATAGAGGTAGATAAAGCTAAAGTAGATGTAATCGCTAAATTACCTTATCTGACCAATATTAAGGGGATACAAAGTTTCTTAGGGCATGTTAGGTTTTATAGAAGATTCATTAAGGATTTCTCAAAAATTGCCCGACCTATGACTCAATTACTAATGAAGGACATAAAAATTTTCTTTTCTAGTGAATGCATTAAGTCATTTAACATCCTTAGGAACAAACTAACAACTGCCCCAGTCATCATTGCCCCAAATTGGGACCTTGATTTTGAACTAATATGTGATGCTAGTGACTATGCAGTGGGGGCTATATTAGGACAACGGGTTGATAAAAAATTCCAACCAATTTATTATGCTAGTAAAACTATGAATGACGCTCAAGAACATTACACTACCACTGAAAAAGAACTTCTAGCAGTTGTGTATACTTTTGACAAATTTAGGTCCTATTTGATAATGTCAAAAACTGTGGTCTACACCGATCATTCGGCCCTAAAATATCTTTTTAGCAAACAAGACGTGAAACCTAGGCTCATAAGGTGGGTTCTGCTCCTCCAGGAATTTACTATCGAAATTTAAGGTAAAAAGGGGTCGAAAAACCTAGCCGCTGACCATCTTTCTAGATTAGAAAATCCATAGTTAAAAGAATTAGACAAAGATGATATACGTAATTCTTTACCTGACAAACACCTCATGGTTATCAATATAAAGGGAGCAGAAACTGACCCTTGGTACGCGGATTACACTAACTTCCTTGTTTCAAAAATCATTCCACAACACTTGACATATCATTTAAGAAATAAATTCATATCTGATGTTAGGAAATATATATAGGACAACCCATATCTGTTCAAATCATGCCTTGATAGGATTGTAAGACGATGTTTTTTGGTGAGGAATCACACGAGATCCTCGAACATTGCCATACAGGATCAACTGGAGGACATTATGATGCCGATATTATTGCAAGGAAGGTCTTCAATTCATGATTCTATTAGCAAACTATTCTTAAGGATTATGCCAGGTATATTTGAGATTGTGATGCATGTCAAAGGGGAGGAATATTTCATCCAGAAACCAAATGCCCATGACCAATATTCTCATAGTGAGGTTTTCGACATTTAGGGAATTGACTTCATGGGGCCATTCCCTTCATCACGTAATAACAAATACATCCTCGTAGCCGTCGACTACGTTTCAAAATAGGTTGAGGCTGAAGCCCTGCCTACTAACGACGCTTGAGTAGTAGTTAAATTGCTTCGGAAATTGTTTTCTAGATTTGGGGTCCTAAAAGCTCTAATAAGTGATCGTGAGACACATTTTTGTAATTCCCTTCTTGATAAAACATTAAAAAAATATGGAGTTACGCATAAACTTGCTACTCTATATCATCCTCAAACAAGTGGTCAAACTGAAAATACTAATCGGGCCATTAAACGTATATTAGAAAGGATCGTAAACGAGAATAGGAAGGAATGGGCAGATAAACTTGATGACGCACTTTGGGCATTTAGGACGGCTTATAAGGCACCTATTGGAAGCACCCCATTCAGGATTGTTTACGGAAAAGCATGCCACCTGCCGATTAAAATAGAGCAAAAGGCATATTGGGCCCTCAAGAAAATAAACTTAGATTTAGATGCAGCAGGAAAACATACATTCCTTCAATTAAACCAATTAGATGAATGGAGAACAGAAGTGTACGAACATTCGAGAGTGTATAAAGAGAGGACTAAACGGTGGCATGATGCCAAAATTATGGATAAGGAATTTCGGGAAGGAGAGGAGGTGTTAGTTTTTAATTCAAAATTAAAACTTTTTCTGGGAAAACTGAGAACTAGGTAGTATAGTCCTTACACGGTAAGTAAAGTATATCCATATGGGACCGTTGAGGTGTGTGGAAAGAATGGGGTCAAGTTTAAAGTTAATGGACATAGGTTGAAGAAGTATTATGGGACAGATATGAATGACACAAATGAAACATTATATTTTGCAGAAACGTAGAGTGAGCATGAGTCTAACATAAATACTTGTTAATAAACAAAAGTGCTTGTTGGGAGACAACCCGTCATTTTATCAATAGAATTCATTTTTCGCATATTAGTTGGTTTGCATGTTTTATTTTGTTTTGCAGGTTCCAACAACGAGGAGGCAACTTTTAAGACCGACTCGAACCGTAATTTTGTGGTAACTTTGCTGATTTAGCAGCAGTTATGACGTAACAAACAAGGTTACATCATAACCTATTCAATTACGACATAAACCTTATTATGGTTACATTGTAAACTTATAAAACTAAATTTTAAAATACCACAAGATTACGACGTAACCACCGGAGTTACGCCGCAACCTCTGGCTGAAAAACCATAAAATAAAGTTTTCAAGCATTGCTAAACCTTGTATATCTAAATGAACTTTGTGGGTATGTTCTCTGGAAACCCTCACGAGACTTCACTCGTCCACCGAGTGGTTTAAAAGGCTTGTTGCATATGATAAATACAACCGTGATTCCTACGAAAGTGAGTTAGGTTTGTATTTCTTGTATATTTCTCTTTGAGCGATTCTATGCTATTAGTTTGTTTTAGTGATCATAAGGGATAATGAGCTTGCTCAAGATGGAGATTTTTCTGTCAGCTTATTACATTTTGTATGTTCAAAAGCAAAGCTCAAGGGAATTTAGAGAGTCGCTAGAAGCGCTGTTGGGGCGATGGATGAGCCGCGCGTGAGAAAATTTCTGGTTGAAAGGGCTCTAAAGAAATTAGCGGAGCAGCTGATGGAAGGAGATGAGATCTCGTGTTAGTTATTTTATATTCAAATTAAAATTTTTTCTCGGAAAATAGAGAACTTGGTAGCTATAGTCTTAACACGGTAAGTAATAGTATTCCTTATGGCGTTGAGCGTGTGTGGAAAGAATGGCGGTCAAAGTTTAAAGTTAATGGTCAAAGGTTGAAGGAAAGTATTATGGGACAGATTTGAATGACACAAATGCAAAACATTATATTTTGCAGAACAGTAGAATGTGAGCATGAGTTCTTAACATAAATACTTGTTAATAAACAATTGCTGTGTTGGAGGACAACCCCGTTCTTTGCTAATCAATAGAATTATTTTTGCCATATAGTGGGTTCCTGCTGTTTTTATTTTGTTTTGCAGGTTCCAACAACGAGGAGGCAACTTTTGAGACCGACTCGAACCGTAATTTTGTGGTAACTTTGCTGATTTAGCAGCAGTTATGACGTAACATACAAGGTTACATCATAACCTATTCAATTACGACATAAAACCTATATTTATGTTTTCATTGTCAAAAACTTATAAAAACTAAATTTTAAAATTACCACAAGATTACGACGTAACCACCGGAGTGAGTTACGCCGCAACTCTTGGTGAAAAACCATAAATAAAGTTTTCAGCAATTGCTAACCTTGTATATCTAAATGAACTTTTGGTTATGTTCTCTGGAAACCCTTCACGAGACTTCATCGTCCCAGAATGTGGTTTAAAGGCTTCTAATAGTCGTATTCTTCTTACTTCATATCTCTCTTCCTCCTTTTCTCTTGGTTGAATTATGATAAATACAACCGTGATTCCTACGAAAGTGAGTTAGGTTTGTATTTCTTGTATATTTCTCTTTGAGCGATTCTATGCTATTAGTTTGTTTTAGTGATCATAAGGGATAATGAGCTTGCTCAAGATGGAGATTTTTCTGTCAGCTTATTACATTTTGTATGTTCAAAAGCAAAGCTCAAGGGAGTTTTTTTTTGTCCTAAATCTACTCTTTTCTATTTATTTCATTTCTTTAATGTACAATAGGGACATTGTACAAATCAAGTAGGGGATGGGAGTAGAATTATCACTTGACCTATTCTTGCCTTTGATTTTCTAGTTTTCTTTGAAAATTGGTGCCAATTTTAAATTTTTGACATATTTTTCTTAGTAAATTAGAATTAATCTTTGCCGAATGCACATTATCCTTTATTATTACTTGGTGAGGTTTAAGCCTAATGTTCTGTTTTCATCTTAAAAATCTACCAAAATATTAAGTGTACCGGTAGTATTATAGACTTTAGAACTTGACATGTACATCATGTCGAGACCTAATTGATTAGCAGGAATATATGGTTCAATAAGGCAACATTTAGGAATTCACCCAAATAAGCCTATAATGTGTGTTTATCGACTTGTTACACTGACTTGTCGACCTCTCGTGTTAAAACCCTTTTGTTGCACTCATCATTAGTGCAAGATACCCCTAGATCACCCTTGTTAAGCCAATCTATGTTTTCAACAAATATTATATGTTTTGTTACACCATTTCACCTTAGCTAACCCTGTAGTCTATATTTATCTTTATGTTGAAATTTCTGGCTACCTAAGTTCATGGTTCAGGAAAATGGTTCGAAGATTGGCACTTACGTTGAAGACATATTATTATGATCATTGAAGACCCCCCGGTATTGTCACTTTCGATACTGTTTATCTCAAGTGGGGGGATGTGCGATATGTTATATATAGGAGTTTTGTAAAAAAAAGAAGAAAAAGTAGTGTAACTATAAGCCACCTAATGATATCACTCCTGATGTTGGTTACGTGATTAAAAACCAACTAAATAAAAGGGTGTTGCAACTATAAGCCACCTAGTGATTATGGGGATGGTGCAACTATAAGCCATCCAAAGTATAAAGGTGGTGCAACTATAAGCCACCTAGTAAAGAATGGGTTAGCACGCTCCGCAAGATCTCTTTTATTAAACTAACCACCATATGATCGATACTGATCAATTTGTACATCGAAGCTTGGAACTATGGCAATTATGGAAGTAGCAGGTTATGGATAACTTAGATTTTATAAGGGAACATTTGTATTTTTGTGTTTTTGTCTTAACACCAATTAAATGTGTATACCATGTCTATCCTAGCCCTTATATCACCTAATAAACCTGTGTTATGTCACCCATGTTGCCTTTAAGAATTGTTTAGACCATAATTCTAACTAGTGCAGATTGTTGGTCATATTCAAGCTTTTGATAGTATTAATGCTATGACTGTGCAGTTGTGCGATCACCCCAAAAATAAACACTTAGACTAGTTGAGAGTTGAGTGATTTTTAATCCCTTTTTCGTGAGGTGTTCGGCTTTGATGTTTCTAGCATAAGTTTTTTATAGATTCATTTCTTTGAGTTAAATTAGAGAAATCTTTTTATAAACTATTCTAACAGGTCTACTTGAGGAGATAAGCCAAAAGTCAAGTGAGAGCGATATTGATACATAAATATTGATACTTTTTAGTGTTAAATTTCCCTTAAAAATACTTGCAATTGTCTTATAAATACTTGAATTAGATACTTTTACTGTTATTTCGTTGTTTTCAGGTAAAATGCAAGTATATGACAAGAAACACGGGAAATGGACGTAAAAATGAAGAAAACGCAGATTCTTATGAGGGTTTACAGCGTAACCCCTACGATAGCGTTATGCCGTAACATATTCAAGGCAAGACACGTCACCCAGCAAGATTACGGCGTAACCACATGCAAGGTTTACGCCGTAACATTATTATTATGGAAGGCTGAGTCATCCTAGTCAGCATTACGGTATAACATGGCCAATTAGTTACGCCGTAACATATTTTATGCCTACAACATGGAAAGCCTTGTCAGCACTTTACGGCGTAACACTCTGAAAGGTTATGCCGTAACATATTTGAAATCTATAAATAGAGGCTTCATTCAGCCACTTTATCATCAACCATTCTACCACAGATCCAAGGGGTGATCAAGGCCTCCAAAGCTGAAAGAATTCCACCAGAAGTCCAAGGGATCACACTTAGATTACTTTTGTATTTAATCGTTCATAAACCGCATCTATAAGAATTATGAGTTTTCAATCCAAGATTACCTTTATTAATTCTTACTTTGTTGTTACTATGAGCGGCTAAGCACTTCTAGTGCTGGCCTAGTCATGAATTTACTATCGTTATAATGTTTGTTTCCTGTTAGATCATGGTTTCGTTAGATATCCTTTGACTATCGTGTAACCCTGGGTTTTGGTAGTATTGCGGGCGGTTTAGATCAAGTTAATCCTATTATTAGATTACCAATAGAACATGGGATTAGCCGGGTACTATGGTAGGTCTAAAACCATATCCCTAGTGTAGGAACTAACTAGGTTACTGCCTCTATCCTTTAATATACTTAAAAAACACAAGAACTCTTTCAGAGAGGGTTAATAATCTGTATAGGTTATTAGACTAGTTTAAGGGATAGTTAGGATTAATCACTATGACCTTGATGCCCCACCTTCGTGACTTTTAGGGGATTCGGGATCGCAAGAATTATAGGGCAGACTAAATATATCTATTTAGGTCTGTCGACTTTAGAAACCACTAATGAAACCATGGTGTAACAATTCATAGAAAAACGTAGTTATAACAAGAGTAATGAAATGGCTAGGCCTGCACGCCTTTCTCCCTGATAACTTTTATTACTTTTAATTTTTGCATATTTACTTTCTTGTTAATGTTAGAAACAATCTTAAAACCATTCTAAAACGTGACACTTTCAAATTAAAACTAATAACACTTAGCTCTTGGGACGACCTCGGATTTACCATCTCTACACTACTCATGATCTGCCTGTTAGTGCATTTGTCAGGTGTGTTGATCCCAATATAATAGATCTTGCTTAGCTTGTATAAGCTTAAGTTGTATTGAATAAATTCAAAACAACTATAACACCCCCAAAATGGATCACAACGGAGTATGGGTCTGAGGGTGGTACTTCATAGATCAATAACACAAGATATATATAAGAACGACCCAAAAGTCGTTTAAAAACCGATACATTGGATTTAGCAAAGTGTTTGTTACAAAAGCCCGAAGCTTCACTAGTTCAAAATACAAGTTACAAGATTCTAGTCCATAACAAATGTTCCCAAAATGTAATCCAACCAAATCTTTAATGCATGACTTCCAAAATAACGACCACCAATGTATCCCTTGTCTTGTACCTTACTGATCTCCTAAGAAAACATTGCTTTAAAACGTCAACATATTGGTGAGTGAATTCATAGGTTTATAAAATGTATAATGTAGGACCGCAAGATTTCCCCATGATAATTCAACAAATGCAAACATCATAAAATATGATTATATTACCCTAAGCTCATAACACTGAAGCTCGACATGTATGGATTGCAATATAAATTGCCAACATTGCCCGTGATGATGTTCTAACCCGCAACATCCTATGTCTGACATGGTATATGTTCGTTGTCCGACAAACCGACACAGTAAGCATGACTCACCCGAACAGGGATGTTAATCCCAAATAGATCTATTTATAACATTCGCACTCCCAGCAAGTAATTGACAGTTCATGATAATGGGCTCAGAGGGTTATCGCTACTTAGGCAAACACGTAATCATAATGTAAAATGTCCACTTACGTCCAATTGTAAAACATGCATATGTTTCTCACCCCAAAACTTGTAAATCATTAAAATGTAAAACGTGGGGCTATGAACTCACCTTGTGTGAATGATAACAAATATATCACAGAAAATGTGTCACGATAATGACTAAATGCAACCTAATCCAATATAGGTCGTATAAGTACTAAGCACTTTGATCAACTAATACCATATATAATTCTATATAGCTAAACCACCATCTAATTGCATTTGTAAAACAACACTTATAAAGTAAAAACGTTTATAAATATTACTTTAGTAAAAACGACGTAACTTTTTCGTTTTAAGCCCGATTTGTATGTTTCTTACGTCCACGCTTTTGTATTAAGACGATGTATCAAAATATTACATTTTCAATATTTGAGTCCTCTGGTGAACAATGGTTTTTACTGTTCATATACTTTTTAAAATTATTTTTATAAAATTTGTCGTCGTAAACTCGTAAATGTCGTATTTTATTCGTTTTAACTCCGTTCTTAGTGATTCTTTCGAGTACGTCTTCATAATTAAAATTTCTATCAAATTAATAATGTTTTCAAAATATATATATCTGATGTGAACAGTAACTTTTATAAAATTATTTTTATAAAAGTATTTATTATCGTAAACTCGCGTAATTCATAACTCCTTCGTTATTGATCCTAAAATTACGATTCTTAATGTTTTGGGTGACATCCGTAAATTTTGAGGTCGGTAACCGAAAGCAAACGTATGATATTAGACTCTCTAAATTATTTATGGAGTCACTTTTATGTGGTCGTATCACTCTTAGCTTTCAACGCTTGTCTATATGCAACCTGTGTTTCACATCGTTATTTATTCCGAGCTCTAAATTCTATTTTCTAATTTTATAGAATTTATTTTATTATCCTTAGTTGGTTTTATTAAAAAT
>BQNB010035088.1:0-29888 GCA_026074375.1 Tanacetum coccineum | reverse complement strand
CATTTATGTCGAGCTTCGGTGTCATGAGCTTAGGAAAATGTAATTACATTTTGTGATGTCTGCATCAGTTGCATTATCACGGGGAAAGTCTTGCGGTCCTGCTTATACATTTACATAAACCTATGAAATTCACCAACTTTATGTTGATGTTTTAAATGCAATGTTTTTCAGGAGATCATTAGGGCACGGGGTGCAAAAGGGATACATTGGTGGTTATGTTTTGGATGTCCTACATTAAAGATTTAGTCGCATTACATTTTGTATATCTATTATGGGCTGGAAATCTTTGTAATAATAACAAGTAAACAAGTGAAGCTTCGAGCTTTTGTAAATATTTTGTTAAATCCAATGTATCAGTTTTAAAATGATTTTTAATTGTCGTTCAATATATATCTTGTGTTAGTGATCTGAGAAGTAACACGCCCCGGACCCTTATTCCGATGCGACTCAATTTGGGGGTGTTACATATGACCCAGCAAAATAAGCAACTTCTAAACTAACCCTAACCTAATGAGCTAATATGAAAAGAAATAAGCAAATAACACAAGCAAGAATGAGCTTAAATAAGCACAACAGTACTAACTTATAGTTAGTATTGCTAGCTTTAATTTTTAATGCTGCTCCCACTAAATGACTTAATAAGCAGAGGACATAAACAAAATAAGCAAAGACTAGCTTAGTAAACTACTCTAGACTAGAAATAAGCACAAAGAAGCAAACCAAAAGCTGAGGATTTCAAATAAGCTCTTACAAGAAAACTACATACAAAACAGGCCAAATAGCTAACTTTGAGCTAATTTCTAAATAAGCTAAAGGATGGTTAAAACCTATTTATGCTACCTAATGCATTTGACACTTAAAATGAACAAACCTTAAAACCAATTGATGCAGGCCTAAGGACTAGTTTTCACCAACATTTAAACTCCTAAGAGAGAATTGAATGAGTAACTAAAACATCTAGAACAAGCTTGAGCTTAAAAACACATGAAACTAAACTTATGGCCACAGATTCAAGTAACCACTTATAAACTTTTGAAAACTTGATTAAGCCTAACAAAACTCTTAAACCCTAAACTTATAAACCTCAGTATGATATTTAAAATGAATCTAAAGGACCAAACGGTCTCAAGCAGTACTAACTTGAGTTAGTACTGCTTGACCCAAACACCCCTTTAAAAATCTCAAACACATATTCAACTTATAAAATCAAGAGACACAGCTTAAAACTCAGGTACCAGATATTAGAAAGCTTATTATAAACCTAATGAACATATTTAAACAACTAAATAAGCAGAAATCATAAACTATAAGCTAATGCTACTATTTTTGGATTTTTATGCCAGTTTTATGAAAATAACTTGCAAACTAAATTATAAGCTATCAAGTAACTATATCAGACATAAATCAAACATAATAAGCAGGATTAAGCAAATTTAAACTATAATAAGATGGCAATAAGAAGATATAAGTTAACAATAATTTGAACAGCTAGAAAATTAAATGACAGTAAGGTAAAATAAAGAGAAGTGTACCTCACACCTCAGCTAAACATAGGTGAATGCTCACTTGAGCTTAATCTACAAGTAAGCTAAAGTAATAAGCTGAGAATAAACCCCTATAAGCCCTTCCCAGATTGGCTTATCTTCTAAATGGGCTTATTCAATGAACTTTGAGACTGTGTAAATGGAAACCTTATTTACTTTAAGCTTTCAGCTGAGCTTAAGTGAGTAAGCAGTAGCTTATAAATAGAAGAGCTTATAAGCTTATTTGAATGATTTTAAAAAGCTTGATTTAACCAAAATGCAATTATGTAAAAACATAATTTAAAAGACAAAATTGAAAGGAAATGAAATTTATTAATAAAACTTAAAATTACATGACTTGAAAAGGAAATTACAATGTTGAAAACATAATAAGCTGGAAAAATAAGCAATAAGCTATACTAAGCTACACCTACTCCTACTCCTAGATGATTTCAGCTGTGTGATCCTTCAACTATTTATAGCAATGTGAGGAACCTTCTAGGCCTCCCATACGCTCCTCTCATCTTCTAATCATAACCATCCATCAATAACTGCCTCAACTCATCAAATCTTAATTGTTGGATGCCTTCCACGTCCTTATAGCCAATGAGCTTACTGGGGATTGCCAGCGTGGCATCCCTTGTGTCAGACGTGTCAGAAAAAAAGGTTTCTAGAAGGGTTAACTTTCATTAAACGAAGGTAATTAGGGCAGGGTAATTGTGGGAACGATGGTGAACAGTGAAAAGGGATTTCCCGCGCCCTTTTCTTCTTTGATACGTTTGTGTTTAACCTGGGCTCAGGTAATTATAAAGAACTTGGGCCGGTATAATTTATTTTGGGCTCAGAAATGGATTTATAAGGGTAAAAATTATACACTTAACGACAGTTAGTTATGGACTAACGGCGTTAGAGTTTTTGGAACTTTTGGTGAATTTATGTTATCATTAAGGGTATTTTCAAGGGTTTTGTCATTTTATGGGTTGACCATGGTTGATCTTAGGTTGACTTTTGTTGACCATAGCTTGATAATTCCTGGCTCTTGTGCACTCTTTCTTTCTCGTGTTTGGCTTTGTCCGTTTTTGCTCTAATTTTGTCCATTTCTTTAATATCCGTACATGTACATACACAAACACAAAACAAGCATATATTTGCCATTTTTATTATATTTTTGGTCTTTTGGGTTTGTTTTACAAGGTAAAAAGTATGTGTAAAATAGCACATACCAAATTCCTCCATACTAAGGTATTGCCGTGTCCTCACGCAATGCTATAAGTATGCACTTAGAAAATTAAGAATCTCGACCCCCCTCGACTAATTACCTCGAAAAGTAGCTAAGTGTTTATCGAGGTGAATTAAAGAATCAAGAGTTTAGAGAAGTCCCATTTTTACCATTATTGAAGATATACGCTTATTACCACTAATGTTTTTGTTTTTCTCTTTTTCTCATTTTTTTAGCAACTAACTAATTTGACTTTCGTTATTTTCATAACCATTAGGGATCATAGAACAAGATGCATCTCGATCCAAAAATGCCCCCAAAAAAGATAAATTCATCATCTTCGACTTTTCACTTGCTCCAAACTAAGCTTAAAACGAAATCACAATTAAATATCAGTTAAGATGCTAACACTAATCATATTTGCAACTTGTGAACTTTTCACTCCCGTCAATTATTATATCTTAGGTGAATGTGCTATTTTGAATTTCAACCGTGGATCAACGTTTTGCAAAATTCTATGCTTCATGTTCCACCCGAGAATAATGAGTTTGAAGGCGAGATCATCCCATGTAGCGACTTTCGTCTCGGCACATCCCAACCTTGCGGCTAAATGACCAGGATTTTGACACCCCATAGAGACTAATATCGGGACTCGTGGACCTTAGGTTTCAAAAACTCTCATTTTTCCCGTATATACATAGCTTTAAAATAGAATAGTCAAAATTCAAAAGCATATTTGAATTTAACAAAAAGAAATCTATTTATTACTTTAAACTTAATATTAAACATTTACGCAATTGTAACCCTCGACCTTTTAGAAGGCTACAACATCGGTTGTGAGCCGGCAAGATGCAACAAACTTTTATCAGTCTCGGATTTTTATTCTTACTATGGGCTTTCTTTAGAAGACTACCACATCGGTTGTGAGCCGGCAAGAGGTAGTAAACTTTTATCAGCCCACAGTTTTTGTTTATTATATTTTTTTTTCATTTTTCATCATTTCCTTTTTCATGTTTTTTTCTTTTTTTTAATAAGAATATTACTTTATATAGAGAAGACTTCTTTTTGAAAAATTCAAGTATAAGTTTAAACTAAGACTAAAATTTTTGCTATACTGTACATAAAAATTGTTGATTTAAGTTTAATCTCCAAAAATAGCACGTATATTAATCCGGTTAGGAGCTTATGGGAGAAAAAGCCACAAATTACATACATAAGCTCTTAAGATTTCCAAATAATCCTTGTTTAGCATCCTACTCATACTTAACTCTATCATTTTTTGAAAATTTTTAAATTTTTTCATTTTTTTTGAAATTTTGGTGGTGAAAACGGGATTGCGTGAAAACAACGGCTGCAGGCACAATCAAATCGATAGATTCCCCCCATACTAAAACTAAACATTGTCTTCAATGTGAGATTCCCCCATACTAATTCCAATGCATATTCTTGATATAAAGGGGTCCTCTAACGTAATCTAAAGCCATTTATTAAGTATGCTAAAGATAAACGTTAGTCGATAAGATTTTAGGATATCAGATTCCCTAAATGAAGCTGAGGATTTGAAGCTCGAATGTATGAATGGACAAAACCATGAGCACGAGAGTCTTCACAATCCAGGCAATCCTGGACAAAATAACATAATCCAACAAAACACGAAACACGAGACAAGAAAGAGGCAAGCCTCTTTACATCAAATGTTAGAAAATAGATAAGAAGATAGAAACGCTTGTTTTTGTTAACCGAGTCACGAGCTTGACTCGACCTAGAATTAAGTTGTCCATGGGGAAGCAAATGGAAAAGAAAATCTAAATCGGGCTTTCATTAATGTTCGGATAAACATTAAAGCACATGAAAGTTCCATCCCGATGAGATCCCACCGGCTCTAAGTGGAGATGTCGGGGTCAAAAATTGTGTCTTCAATCCTGGTGGAGAGAAGTAAAGGAGAATCCACATGGTAGGTAAGAAACGGAAGAAAAGTACAAATGACAAATGTGAAGGAATCGTCATCTTCAACATTTTGAGAAACACTAATCTCACCTCCCTCTGGGTCAAAACATTCGTCTTCATTAAGCTCATCAAAATTGTTTATCACGGGTGCATCGGGCTCAATGTTGAAGGTAAAACGCTCATACTCGGGAATAGGATCATCGTTAAGTAAGTTGTCAAGAAAAACAATATCCTCTTCCGAACCTAAATCACTCTCAATATCTGGAGGTATCGAGTCTTCCAAAACAAGAAATGTATCAACCTCTTCTACAAGAAAGTCACTATCCACAACTGGAGTAGAAGAGGAGGGATTTTCAAGCACAAAAGGAATAGAAGGAGTGAGTTTCAACGCTTTGATCTTATCAATGAGAAGATTGATATTTAATAATTTCTCACGAAGAATCTCGTCCTCTATTTGAAGAATATCATTGTCATTTTCTCCTTCATCATCAAAATCAGCTTCATCACAATCGTCTTCATCAATTCCCGGTAAAATTAGATCAATAAAATCGAGTTCACCGACGAACTCCTCGGGAAGAAAATCAATCTTAGGAGATGTGATCGAACTATCTCGACTAAGCAAAGAGTTAATAAGTCCACATTCGGCATCAAAATGATCACAAGACGGCACATCACAAATATCTTCAGAAATACCCTTAAACTCACTTGGGATTGGGACAAGGTTCTCAACACTAGTCTTTTCCCAGTATTCGAATAGGTGTTTAATAATGCTCGACCTCGCCATACTTAAGAGTTATCGGGCTCCCTCCGATCCGTTATGTCTGGTGTGATTTCTTTAGGCTTTCTATATATAACAGTATACTCATCATCATCATCTTAAAAGGTAGGACGATTCCAGCTTAGACTATTAATATATTCTGATAGCTCCTCATTAATATTTCGCACATCTTTAAGAAGTTTACTCATCAATTCTTGAATATCCTCTTGTTGATAATGCTCGTCCGTAAAAGCATGCTTAATTTCGCCAAATCTCTCCCAAGCTATCAATAAAACCTTATGTGTTACTGTCCAAAAGGTAATACGACTAAACTATCCTTAATAAGGTGTAATGGATTTCATTAAGTCTTCTTTAGCTTCAACACTTCTTACACTGAATCGTTTCTTGAGAGAATAAAATGTAATGACGGGATACTGCGGGGTTAAATTGGTCAAACCGTAAGAATTAAAATAAGATAAATTTTGGTCATTAGTTGACACTGAAAAGGCAGTGAGGACCCCGCAGAAATCACAACAAAGAAAACTTTGTGAATTATGTGAAATTAAAATTTATCATTATAGTTTTGATGTTAACACGATTCCTGCCCATAGACAAGAGGCGGAACTCGTGGGACAATCATAGCCATAATGAGAATTTTTTCCCACATAACTTCGCACAGTAAGGTCTCCTACTGGGGTGTGGAGTTGTAGATCGGAAAAAATAATTGAGATTCAATGAAAGAATTCTGATTGGATAATCGAATAATTTCATCTCATCGAAGCGCATAATGAACAAAAGATCCTCCACATACAACAGCAAACCGGGCCTTCACACCCACAACAAGTGACTGGCTTTCCATTACCATAAGTGCAATTTAAACAAGTTCCAAGTAGAAGATTAACACCACACTGCGGACATGTACATAGATAACAATAAAAGCCATCACATGGTTGTTCACACCCCGTACACTCACGTTGGTTAAATGACGTCATAAGGAAGAATTAAACAATATAGAGGATAAGAAGAAAGAATTAAACGGATAAGAGGTAACGGAGAATATTTTTGGGTTTTTGAAAATAATTCATAAAAATAAAAAATATTTTTGGTAACCAAAAATTAAACGTGCATGGTAGTTCTCTAAAAATACGTACAAGAAAGAGGAGGAGTTGGTAAGCGCGAGGCGCTATTTAGAATAACCCTTCTCCTTTTGGGTGATGTTTGATCAAACCCGCCTTAAACTTTCCTTATAGCACGTAATCTAAAGGTGAGCCGTAACAACGATTAACAAACGGTTATTTTATATTAAGATAAAAGAAAATAGAAGTGTAAAATATTCACAAACGGAAAATAACTTCACGAGGAAGGTTCTTCAAAAAGACTAATCTTTGAACGAAACTTAATAATCGTAACACACTTCCCCGGCAGCGACGCCAAAAACTTGATACGCTCCGAATACGCTATACGTAAATATATATAGGTATATAAGGATTATATCAAATAATAGTATAGTAAGTATTTTCCGTCGGGTTTTAGAAACGAGCTTTTAACCAAAGTAGTCTCAAAAACCTCCCGGGCCGTTTTCCCTCGACAAAGTGTGAATTGAAAATTGGTAACGTTCGTGATCGCGTGTTTTGAATGGCTTCAAAGATTTTGATTTGGGTTTTCTAAATACTACTAAAAATAAATGACAAGTAGATAAATGCATGAAAACAAATAAACAATGACAATTAAATACGTAAGCATAAAACATAAACGGGAATTAAAAACGCGATATTTAAAACCTAAATTATCTAAATTTAAACTTAAAATGATTTTCTAAAATATTTCTAATCCTATTTGACTATTTAAAAATAAATGCTAAAGAAATCCTAAAACGAGAATACTTAAAGTTGAAAAATGAAGAAAACGAGAACGGGAATGAAATCCCGTTCTTTAAAAAGTGAAATTTCAAAATATTAACCTTACGAAAGCAAATCTATTTTTCCTAGGTCCTAAATGATAAAAGAAAATTTTCTAAAAAAGAATTTTAGTTTTTTTGACTTTTATTTTATTTAATATGATTTAAAAATAGTTTTAATGAAAATTAATTAATAAAAATAGTAAACAAATTATAAAAAATATGAAAAAATACAGAAAAGTAGCTCAAACTATGGAGAATACATGAAAATAAGAAACTGGAAAGGGCTGAACAAATAAGCATTAAATTAAGCAAATAAGCTTATAAGCTAAAACTGGCTAAAAGACTATATAATTAAAGTTTTGCAAAAAATAATCAAAAAATTCCCCAGGGCAGATGGTTGAGTGTGTTGTGTGTGGTGTTATAAAAGGTTGAGGAGGATAGAGGTCCAGGGTTCGAGCCTTGCTCACCCTGGATTTCCCCTCTTCCCTTTTTTTTTATTTTTGCAAAAACCTAAAAAGCAAAGTTGTAGAAAAGTTGAAAACTATCAATTTTAATAAAAGCAACTATTTTAGAAACTCTCTAAATAAGCTAGAAATCAGCTGAAAAGCTAACAGATTATATAAAACTTATTTTTGATCTTTTATGAAAACTTAAGCAACTAAGAGGCTAAAATAAGCTATGATCCAGCAAAATAAGCAACTTCTAAACTAACCCTAACCTAATGAGCTAATATGAAAAGAAATAAGCAAATAACACAAGCAAGAATGAGCTTAAATAAGCACAGCAGTACTAACTTAGAGTTAGTACTGCTAGCTTTAATTTTTAATGCTGCTCCCACTAAATGACTTAATAAGCAGATGACATAAACAAAATAAGCAAAGACTAGCTTAGTAAACTACTCTAGACTAGAAATAAGCACAAAGAAGAAAACCAAAAGTTGAGGATTTCAAATAAGCTCTTACAAGAAAACAACATACAAAACATGCCAAATAGCTAACTTTGAGCTAATTTCTAAATAAGCTAAAGGATGGCTAAAACCTATTTATGCTATCTGATGCATTTGACACTTAAAATGAACAAACCTTAAAACCAATTGATGCAGGCCTAAGGACTAGTTTTCACCAACATTTAAACTCTGAGAGAATAGAATGAGTAACTAAAACAGCTAGAACAAGCTTGAGCTTAAAAAACACATGAAACTAAACTTATGGCCACAGATTCAACTAACCACTTATAAACTTTTGAAAACTTGATTAAGCATAACAAAAATCTTAAATCCTAAACTTATAAACCCCAGTATGATATTTAAAATGAATCTAAAGGACCAAACGCTCTCAAGCAGTACTAACTTGAGTTAGTACTGCTTGACCCAAACACCACTTTAAAAATCTCAAACACATATCCAGCTTATAAAATCAAGAGACACAGCTTAAAACTCAGGTACCAGATATTAGAAAGCTTATTATAAACCTAATGAACATATTTAAAGAGCTAAATAAGAAGAAATCATAAACTATAAGCTAATGCTACTATTTTTAGATTTTTATGGCAGTTTTATGAAAATAACTTGCAAACTAAATTATAAGCTATCAAGTAACTATATCAGACAGAAATCAAACATAATAAGCAGGATTAAGCAAATTTAAACTATAATAAGATGGCAATAAGAAGATATAAGTTAACGTTAATCTGAACAGCTAGAAAATTAAATGACAGAAAGGTAAAATAAAGAGAAGTGTACCTCACACCTCAGCTAAACAGAGGTGAATGCTCACTTGAGCTTAATCTACAAGCAAGCTAAAGTAATAAGCTGAGAATAAGCCCCTATAAGCCCTTCCCGGATTGGCTTATCTTCCAAATGGACTTATTCAATGAACTTTGAGACTGTGTAAATGGAAACCTTATTCACTTTAAGCTTTCAGCTGAGCTTAAGTGAGTAAGTAGTAGCTTATAAGTAGAAGAGCATATGAGCTTATTTAAATGATTTTAAAAAGCTTGATTTAACCAAAATGCAATTATATAAAAACAGAATTTAAAAGACAGAATTAAAAGGAAATGAAATTTATTAATAAAACTTAAAATTACATGACTTAAAAAGGAAATTACAATGTTGAAAACATAATAAGCTGGAAAAATAAGCAATAAGCTATACTAAACTACACCTACTCCTACTCCTAGATGATTTCAGCTGTGTGATCCTTCAGCTATTTATAGCAATGTGAGGAACCTTCTAGGCCTCCCATACGCTCCTCCCATCTTCTAATCATAACCATCCATTAATAACTGCCTTAACTCTTGAAATCTTGATCGTTAGATGCCTTCCACATCCTTATAGCCAATGAGCTTACTGGGGATTGCCAGCGTGGCATTCCTTGTGTCAGACGTGACAGAAAAAAGGTTTCTAGAAGGGTTAACTTTCATTAAACGAAGGTAATTAGGGCAGGGTAATTGTGGGAACAATGGTGAACAGTGAAAAGAGATTTCCCGCGCCCTTTTCTTCTTTTATACGTTTGTGTTTAACCTGGGCTCGAGTAATTATAAAGAACTTGGGCCGGTATAATTTATTTTTGGCTCGGAAATGGATTTATAAGGGTTAAAATTATACACTTAATGACCGTTATTTATGGACTAACGGTGTTAGGGTTTTTGGAACTTTTGGTGAATTTGTGTTATCATTAAGGGTATTTTAGGTATTTTCAAGGGTTTTGTCATTTTATGGGTTGACCATGGTTGATCTTAGGTTGAATTTTGTTGACCATAGCTTGATAATTCCTGGCTCTTGTGCACTCTTTCTTTCTCGTGTTCGGCTTTGTCCGTTTTTGCTCTGATTTTATCCATTTCTTTAATATCCATACATGTACATACACAAACACAAAAACAAGCATATATTTGCCATTTTTATTATGTTTTTGGTCTTTTGGGTTTGTTTTACAAGGTAAAAGGTATGTGTAAAATATCACATACCAAATTCCCCCATACTAAGTTATTGCCGTGTCCTCACGCAATGCTATAAGTAAGCACTTAGAAAACTAAGAATCTCGATCCCCCTCGCCTAATTACCTCTAAAAGTAGCTAAGTGTTCATCGAGGTGAATTAAAGAATCAAGAGTTTAGATAATCCCCATTTTTACCATTATTAAAGATATACGCTCATTACCACTAATATTTTTGTTTGTCTCTTTTTCTCATTTTTTTAGCAACTAACTTTTTTGACTTTCGTTATTTTCATAACCATTAGGGATCATAGAACAAGATGCATTTCGATCCAAAAATGCCCCCAAAAAGGATAAATTCACCGTTCTCGACTTTTCACTCGCTCCAAACCAAGCTTAAAACGAAATCACAGTTAAATATCAATTAAGATGCTAACACTACTCATATTTGCAACTTGTGAACTTTTCACTTTCGACAATTATTATATCTTAGGTGAATGTGCAGTTTTGAATTTCAACCATGGATCAACGTTTTTCCAAAATTCTATGTTTCACATTCCACCCGAGAATAATGAGTTTGAAGGCGAGATTATCCCATGTAGCGACTTTCATCTTGGCACATCCCAACCTTGCGGCTAAGTGGTCAGGCTTTTGATACCCCACAGAGACTAGTATCGGGATTCATGGACCTTAGGTTTCAAAAACTCTCAGGTTTTCCGTATTCACGTAGCTTTAAAAATAGAATAGTCAAAGTTCAAAAACATATTTAAATTTAGCAAAAAGAGATCTATATATTAATTCAAACTTAATTTTAAACATATTATTTATGCAATTGTAACCCTCGACCTTTTAAAAGGCTGCAACATCGGTTGTGAGCCGGCAAGATGCAACAAACTTTTATCAGTCTCGGATTTTTATTCTTACTATGGGCTTTCTTTAGAAGACTACCACATCGGTTGTGAGCCGGCAAGAGGTAGTAAACTTTTATCAGCCCACAGTTTATATTTATTATATTTTTTCATTTTTCATCATTTTTCATATATATGTTAGTTTATATATATATATATATATATATATATATATATATATATATATATATATATATATATTAAATTTATAAAATAAATATATATAAAGAAGACTTCTTTTTGAAAAATTCAAGTATAAGTTTGAACTAAGACTAAATTTTTTGCTATATTATACATAAAAATTGTTGATTTTAGTTTAGTCTCCAAAAATAGCACGTATTAATAATCCGGTTAGAAGCTTATGGGAGAAAAAGCCACAAATTACATACATGAGCTCTTAAGATTTCCAACTAATCCTTGTTTAGCATCCAACTCATAATCAACTCTATCATTGTTTGTTCTTCGCGAATTTTCGCGAACGCTTAGCCTAAAAGTAAGAACAAGCTATGAAGCTCAACACGCTCATCAAGTCAAAAATGATTCCTTATTCACCCTGCAGGAAAGTCAAAATTGTGACAAAACACTTATTTTATTTTTGAAATTTTTTAAATTTTTTCATTTTTTTGAAATTTTGGTGGTAAAAACGGGATTACGCGAAAACAACAGCTGCAGGCACAATCAAATCGATAGATCCCCCCATACTAGAATTAAACATTGTCCTCAATGTTTTAAGAAGGGTCTCTACGTAAATCCTAAGCCGTTTATTAAGTATGCTTAAAGATAAACGTTAGTCGATTAGATTAGGATATTGGATTTCCCAAATGAAGCTGAGGATTTGAAGCTCGAGTGATCGAAGGACAAAACCGCGAGCACGAGAGGCTTCAAAAATCTGGGACAATCCTGGACAATCACAAAAACACAAGCAAACGAGAATGGAAAGAGGCAAGCCTCATCACAACAACAAAAACACTTATTAGCAAATAGAAAGAAGATAGAATAGATAAGCATGGGTTGCCACCCACGAAGCGCTTGTTTAGGGTCACTAAGCTTGACCCAATCCCCGAATTCATTTGTCCTTGGGGAAGGTTTGGAGATCCGGGACAACCAATTTTGGTACGTCCCCTCCAAAGTAGTGCTTAATTCGATGACCGTTCACCTTGAAATTTGGCCTGGAGTTTTGGGATAACTCAACGGTGCCATATGGAAAGACATGGGTAATGGTGAATGGTCCGGACCAACGGGATTTTAACTTGCCCGAGAACATCTTCAATCGAGAGTTAAAGAGGAGGACTTGATCACCAACGTTGAAAACGCGGTTTTTGATCTTTGAGTCATGGATCCTCTTTGTTTTCTCTTTATAGATCAAAGAGTTCTCATAGGCATGATCACGAAGTTCATGTATTGATCTTTACGGTGATCACACCGTGAATCCAGTAAAGTTTTCATGCTTCAAGGCCCAGTAGGCTTTGTGCTCGAGCTCAATCGGTAGATGACATGCCTTTCCGTATACGAGCTTGTATGAGGTGCACCCGATGGGTGTTTTGTAAGCTGTACGGAAGGCCCAAAGTGCATCATTGTAACATTTCATATTTTCAGGTCATTTACGACGTCATCTATTTTACTAATTATTATTTTTCTCGTACGCGTTTACTTTTAATTCTTATTATATAGTAAAATCGCGTAAACTAAAAATCAACAATTAACGTAAGCGGACACCAAACAAATTAAAGTTTTCGTCAAGCAAGCAATATATTATTTTTACGAAAGTAATAATCAACTTTTTATATTTTATTTTTATTGGTTGCGTAAAACGTTTATGTTTCGCAATTAAATACATTTAGGCATACCCGGAAGCACCAAAACTTTTCTACGCTTCAACAAATACCCACAATTATACCCAATACCTAAAATTTGAAAAATATCATCATATATACATGTATATGGCCGGATATAGGTGGGTTTATACAAGAAAAATATCTAAAAATCTTACAACTTGACATTGTACAACACATTTCAATTAAACCTTATGACTTTTGCAAGCAAAGCCCATACCTTGACCAAGACTTTCCTTGAAACCCTCATGGTGTCTTTCATGAACCTAGACATGATCTTTTACTAATCCTTTAGAGTATATAACTAGCAACTAGAGAAAATAAACACACACTCTTCCATTTCCTTGGTTGAAAAAATTTACAAAACCACTCTCTCTTTCACTCTCATAGCCACGACTCAAAACCTCCCCCTAACTAACCATACAAAATTTTCTATCACTTATACAAAGCAAACACACAAAACAGTAACGAAGTACCGACTAAATGGATTGAACTTTGGTTAAACCTTTACAAGTGTTAAACAAGAAAAATAGAAGATTATGGTTTAGGGTTTCAAGTTCTTGCAGGCTTTGGTTTATAATCTAAACAGGTTTGGATTGTGTTAGTTATCATATTACATCACCATAATGTTATCTAAATAACCCTTTTATTCTTACATTTATATTTTATGCATATATGAGTTCTATATAGTTAAATCACCATTAGGATATGTTTAACTTGTAAAAATGGATTTTTCTTGTAAACATGATTTTATAAACTTATACACATGTTATATGGATGTTATTATGATGTTATAAAAGGAATATAAGTCTTGTACACTCATGGGTTAAGTATAAAAAGTTGGTATAAGTTTATGGTTAAAAGTGTACTTAAGAAAGCTTATGATTTCATGTGATAAGTGGACTTGTTGATCTTGGACAAAATATGGACAAATGAACTTTATAATATATAAGACATAGTATATTGAGAGTTATAAAGGACTTGTGGTAATTTAAGTAGTTAAAAAGTATATAAAAACAAAGTTATATAAATAAACTCAAAAAGATATATAGGGGCTGTTTTGGTCCGAAATTTTAAGCATGGATTTTATGTTTTATAAAAATACTACATGTCACAAGGATCGTGGGCATGTAAAGAACTCGAAAAACCGATTTATAACGAAAAAGATACGACGATTTCAAGTTTACGTTAAATATATACTTTTATAAAACTATTTTTATAAAAGTTACTATTCACCACAGAAACTTATACTTTTAAAACATCAATAAATCGATAAAACTTTTAAATACGAAGACGTGCTCGAAAGAATCGCTAAAAACGGAGTTAAAACGAATAAGTTACGACATTTACGAGATTTACGATAACTAAATCTATAAAAATAAATATATAACTGTTATGAACAGTAAAAATCACTATTCATCAGAAAACTCAGATTTTGAAAATGTTATATTTTGATAACTCGTCTTAATACGAAGGCGTGGACGTAAGAAACGAAAGAAACGGACTTAAAACGAGAAAGTTACGCCAGTTTTACTAAAGTATACTTATAAACGTTTTTACTTTATAAATATGATTTCACTAAAACGATTAGATGGTGATGTAGCTATATAGAATTATATGTGGTATTAGTTAATCAAAGTACTATATTACTAGGGAGTTTCATAATGAGGCCTCTTCGGGGTGGCGTATCGACGAGTTGTTGGATTTACGATTTAAAGTGTCCTAGCTCCTCATACGTCACTACATGACCTCTTAATTATGATAGCCCGAACGATAGTATGATGAGCTATACGACCTATAAATAATCAAAGTGTTTAGTACTTATACGACCTATATTGGATTAGGTTGCATTCGATCGTAAGCGTGACGCATTTTCTATTGTGAATACTTGTTGATTACCATTCACTCGAGGTGAGTTCATAGCCCCATTTCTATCTACTTGTTTTATAAACTCTACGGGGTGAAATTACATGCTTGTTTTACTACGGACACAAGTGTTTTAAACTGTATGCTATCCAGATTATTGCCTGATTATTATTGCCTAAGTTACCACAGTGCCATCTAAGTCCCTAATATCATGAACCGTCAATTGCTATTATAGTGAGCGCTAGTGTTGTGGATAGATCTATCGGGACTAACAATCCCCACCGGAATTTATGGTCACAAGTTGATCATGGTGCATTTAACATTTAGAGAACTGTAGGCTGTTTTGGCAGACACCCTACCTATTTGGGGCAGACAGACAGTTAAGGCTTCGGGGTCATGAGCTTAGCGCAATAATACATGTTTTGGACTACTGAATTTGTTTCATAGTCTACCATTACTTAAATCTTGTGATCCACACTTTTACAGACAAACCTATGAATTCACTCAACCTTTGTGTTGACTTTTAGCATGTTTAATTTCAGGTCCTAAGGTATAAGCTTGGATGGGAGCCGTGATGGATATCAATGAAGATGGATTCTGTGTTTATTTAAATTCAATGCAACTTTTATCTATAAAAACTTAAGTCACCTTTTGGTAGTATGAAGCTTTTGTTTAATTAAAAACGTATGTGGAAATGTTTATGACTTTTAAAACATATGGGACCTAATGTATGAACTCTGATATTTTGCTATGGCATTGAATGAAATCTTATCTTAAAACGTCCATTTAAGGTCGTTTCCTATATCTTGATTGTTGTACTTTGACGTAGCACCCCATTGTTACCATTCCGCTGCATACCAGAATTTAAGGGTGTTACAGATTGGTATCAAGAGCCAAGGTTATAGGGAACTGGGTTATTTTCAAAACCTAGTCTATAACCAAAATTTTTACATATTTTCTTTTCTTTCATTTTCAAAATACAGAATCCTTCATCGCTGATCTGATATCCGCGCGCGCATTCCCTGATCCTTACTTACTCTTCTGATTATCATTATTGTATTATATAGTTTATATATAATACTTGGTTTAAATTCGATCCCTTATGTCTATCTTTTAGCGTATTACTATTCATTCATATCGGTCGATTATATAAATATTGACCATTTCGATTAATTCAGGAGTATTATAGAATTCTTATTTTCTTGGTTAGTATCATATACCTCGACTTAATGTACTCTAAGAAATTCTAACCGGATTTTGTACTTGTATTGTTGACAGAATCATGCCGCCCAGAAGATTTAAGAAGAAATCTGTTAAGAGATACTTATAAAGATAAGTATGAGTTATTTTTGTAAAAGCTATGTAAAAGTTTATTGTTTAAAAGACATCATGATAACAACGAGAAAGGTACGTAAGCGAGTTGTAGGACTCATGGTGTATCAAAACAGGAGGCTCCTAGGGTATAGAATTCATGTACCAACCAATGAGTCAATTGTCCATAGCTCACAAGTTGTAAACCCTAACACTATCAAAGAGTGTTCGTATTAATATATTGAAGCTTATTGTTTTGTTAGTAATTCTCTGTTTGTCATACACACATTACTATTATTCTTCTTAGTGGTATAAACTAGATTCCGCATAGTTTATATCATACTCTCAAAGTTTCAATCTTAGTACCTTTGGATTTATCCAAGGATACTAAACCTTACATCAAGCTAAGGAGTTTAAGATCTGTTCATTGGGATCAACAAGTGGTATCAGAGCTTGTTGTGAAGCTTTGAATAAGAAGAAACAAACAATATATACTAGATCTATTTCTCAGTAATAAGATGGAGGCAGGAACTACTTCTACAACTCTGACTGCAAGACTTCCTATCCTCAACCCAGGGGAATATGATCTCTGGTTAATGAGGATAGAACAATACTTTCTCATGACTGATTACTCCCTCTGGGAAGTAATTCTGAATGGTAACAAAGTGCTGAAGAGAACTGTTGGAGAAGTTGAGCAGGAATATGAACCCACTTCTGCAGAAGAAAAGCAGGACAGGAGGAATGAGATGAAAGCTAGAGGAACTCTGTTGATGGCACTCCCAAATAAGGATCAACTGAAGTTCCATTCATATAAAGATGCAAAATTGCTCATGGAAGCCATAGAGAAGAGGTATGGAGGAAACAAGGAATCCAAGAAAGTTCAGAGAACTCTAATCAAGCAACAATATGAGAACTTTGCATGATCAAGTTCAGAAACAATGGATCAAACTTTTGATAGGTTGCAAAAACTTATTAGTCAGTTAGAGATTCAAGGCGAAGTTATTGCACAAGAGGACATGAACTTAAAACTGTTGAGAAGTCTTCCATCTGAATGGAAGACTCATGCTTTGATCTGGAGGAACAAAGAGGAAATAGAGACCATCAGTTTGGATGACTTGTACAACAACTTAAAGATATATGAACCTGAACTTATAGGATCAACAAACACAAGTCAAAATTTACAAAATGTGGCTTTTGTGTCCTCCAACAGCAATAACAGCAACAACAACAGCAACACAAATGAAGCAGATAAGACTACTTATGGAGTTAGTGTTGCTCATACACAAAGTAATCCTACATCTAGAGATAACCTTAGTGATGCTATGATCTGTGCTTTCCTAGCTAGTCAGCCCAACACTCCTCAACTTGCACGAGAGGATCTAGAACAAATTGATCTTGATGACCTACAAGAAATGGATTTACAATGGGAAATGGCCATGCTAACAATTAGAGCTACGAGATTCATCAAGAGGACAGGCAGGAAGTTGGATGTAAATGGTCAAAGAGTTAGATTTAACAGGTCTAAAGTGGAGCGCTACAATTGTCATAAAAATGGTCACTTTGCTAGAGAATGTAGAGCTCCTAGAAATCAAGAAAAGAGAATAATATAAGAATTGTGACAATGGAAACTCCCACTGAAAATGTCTTGGTTGCTCAAGATGGAATTGGAGGGTATGATTAGAGCTACCAAGCTGAAAAGAGCATCCTACAAACTATGCATTAATGGCATATACATCTTTAGAGATTCTGAGGTATATTCTTGTTCTAAATCATGTGTAAAAGCTTATGTTAATCTCAAAGAATAATATGATAGTTTGTCTTCAGATTACAAAAAGTCTCAATTTAATTTAGTATCTTATAAAGCAGGTTTAGAATCAGTAGAAGCTAGACCATCTCACTATAAGAAAAATGAGGCTATGTTTGAAGAAAGCATTAATGTTTTAAACCTTGAAGTTAAACTAAGAGATAATGCTTTAGTTGAAAACAAAAAGAAATTGTAAAAACAGAAAAAGAGAGAGATGAGTTAAAACTAACATTAGAGAAGTTTCAAAATTCATTTAAATCATTAAACAATTTGCTGGAAAGTCAAGTATGTGACAAGTTTAAAACATGACTGGGATATAATGCAGCTTCTCCTACAGTAGAAAGCTTTGTGAATTCATCTGAGATGTTTGAAAATCAGGAGTATAATAAATCTGATAAGGGATATCATGCAGTTCCCCCACCTTATACAGGGAACTTCATTCCCTCCAAACCTTATTTAACATTTATGGATGAAATAGTTGAAAGTGACAATATGGATGTTATTACTGTTGTTACACCTAGTAATGTTAAGAAAGTTGAGTCAAATCATGAGTTTGCTGATGTAAAAAATAATGGTGATGCAGTAGAACCTAAAACTATTAGGAAGAACAGTTTTAGACCTCCAGTCATTGAGGATTAGAATTCTGATGATGATAGTGAGGTAGAATTTATACCTAATGTTAAGGATAAAACTGTTAGACCTAACACTGAAAAGATAAAATTTGTTAAGTCTGCTAGGGAAACAGTAGAGAAGGTAGAAACACCTAAACAAAACAAACACTATCCTAGAGGAAACCAAATAAACTGGAACAATCTTATGTCCAAAGACTAGGAAGTGACTTTAAAATGATTAATAAAGCTTGTTTTGCTTGTGGTAGTTTTGAGCATCTTCATAATGTGTGTGATAAAAGTGTTATAAAACCAGTGTGGAACAACACAAGTAGGGTGAATCACAAGATTTTTGCTAATAAAATGACTAGCATTTCACCTAATTAGAAGATTTGTTCAACGGCAGTATTAACAGGTTGGAAAAATTCATAATGTGGTGCAAGAGTTAATACTGGTGTCAGACAGTTCTTATTGTTGGCTCAAAAACAAATGCGAATATTACTAGGGACCAATATCAAATGCTTCCAAAAAGGGAATTTCACAAGTCACAAGGCAATTAAACAAGTATTTTGCAGCAAAAACCAATATTTTCAATAAAAGGTTAATATGTCAGGGTAAAAGATCTCTGCTAGGGATAGAGCAGTTAGTAAGGGAAAATAAGGGGATAAAACAAAGGGGTAATGTTGTTAATGGCCTCAACATGCTGGGTTTGGAAAGCCAAAAATAGTAGTGCATCAAATAATTTTAAGAAATATTCTTACATTGATGCACAGAGGCAGATCCAAGTATATAATGGTTGGATCCCCAAACGAGCTTAATCTTTTATTTTATGTGCAGGGAAACCCGACAGAGAAGGAGTACAAGGAAAAGGGGTATTTAAAGTGGTTGTTTCTAGGCAACTGCCTCGAAACAAATAGCTATCTTACCTTGAGTATAAAGATTATGTATGATGATTTGTTTCCTTTGGAGATGGTAAAGGTAGAATTTCTGGAAAAGTAAATCAAATAGGAAATTGGATTTTGATAATGTGTATTTTTGTAGGAGCTTAAGTATAACATTTAGTGTGTCAACAAATTTGTGACAAAAAGAATAATGTTCTTTTTACTGACACTGAATGTCTAGTCTTATCTTCTGACTTTAAGCTACTTGATGAAAGTCAAGTCTTGTTAAGAGTTCCAAGAAAGGATAACATTTACAGTGTTGAACTAAAGAGTATTGTTCTTCAACTAAAGGTTTAACTTGTCTCTTTGCTAAGCACAATTGATGAATCCAATTTATGACACAGGAGGCTTGGGCCACATTAATTCAAAATAATCCTTAACAAAAATGGTTAAGGGATAACCTTGTTATGTGGTTTACCCTCAAAATATTTTTTTAAATGATCATTCTAGTGTTGCTTGTTAGAAAGGAAAGCAACACAAAGCCTTTTGTAAGACCAAACTTGTGAACTCAATCAGCAAACCCTTATATATACTTCACATGGATCTATTTGGTCTTATAAATGTTAAAATTTTAATGAAAAATCTTATTGCCTAGTTGTCACTGATGACTTTAGTAGATTTTCTTGGGTATTCTTTTTGGCCACTAAGGATGAAACTAGTGGGATATTAAAGACCTTCATAACAGAAATAGAAAATCAACTAGACTACAAAGTAAAAGTTATCAGAAGTGACAATGGAACTGAGTTCAAAAATAGTGTAATGAATCAGTTCTGTGAAATGAAGGGTATTAAGAGGGAATTCAGTGTTGCTAGGACTCCTCAGCAGAATGGTGTTGCTGAGAGGAAGAATAGAACACTGATAGAGGCTGCAAGAACTATGTTAGTTGACTCTAAGTTACCAACCACCTTTTGGGCTGAAGCAGTTAATACTGCTTGCTATGTGCTAAATAGGGTCTTAGTCATTAAGCCTCATAACAAGACACCTTATGAACTTATTCATGGAAGAACCCCATTGATAGACTTCATGAAACCTTTTGGGTGTCCTGTTACCATCTTAAATACCAGGGATAATCTAGGCAAGTTTGATGGAAAAGCTGATGAGGGATTTTTTGTTGGGTACTCTGTGATTAGTAAGGCTATGAGAGTATTTAACAGAAGGACCAGGATTGTTGAAGAAACCTTAAATATTAGATTTCTTGAAAATGCATCTAATGTGAAAGGAAATGGACCAGACTGGCTTTTTGATGTTGATTCTTTGACAATATCTATGAACTATGTGTCAGTTATTGCAGGAAATCAAACTAATGGTATTGCAGGAAAAAGAGATAACATTGTTGCAGGGTCAAGCGAAAGAAGATAGAACCTGAACAAGAGTACATCTTGATACCTTTCTGCACAACTGATCCATTAATCTCTCAAGGTCCTAAGGACAGTGAAAAAGATGTTGGTATGAAGCCTACAGAAGTGAATGAAAGTAAAGTTTCTGATAAAGGTAAGGATGATGAACAAGACACAAGAAGTAAGTTTGAAAGACTACTTTAACAGGAAAAGCAGACTAACAGTACTAACAGTTTTAATACTGTTGGTACACCTGTTAGTGTTGTTAGACCAACTTTTACTAATGATGATCAATCATCACCAGTTAATGCTGCTGAAGCTTCTAATGTATTTAAGGATCATCTATTTGAACAATTTTCTCCTTTTAAAAATGCATTTGCTCTTCCACATGTTCCAAATGTGTTTTCAATTGATGATACTGGAATTTTTGGTAATGCTTATGATGATGAAGATGTGGGTGCAGAAGTCGACCTCAACAACTTGGAAACAACCATGAATGTCAGTCTTATTCCCACCAGAATTGACAAGGATCATCCTAAAGACCAGATCATTGGAGACTTAAATTCAGCTATTCAAACAAGGAGAATGACCAAGATTTCTGATGAACATGCTATGGTTAGTTACATTAATAAGCAGAGGAGAACAAATCACAAAGATTATCAAAACTACTTATTTGCCTATTTTCTCTCTCAAAAAGAACCCAAGAAGCTGATTCAAGCTTTGGCAGATCCAAGCTGGGTAGAGGCAATGCAAGAGGAGCTTCTACAATTTAAACTTCAAAAGGTTTGGACTGGTGGATTTACCTAATGGCAAGAGGGCAATTGGAACCAAATGGGTCTTTAGAAATAAGAAAGATGAGAGAGGAATTGTAGTCAGAAACAAAGCAAGACTGGTTGCACAAGGTTATACTCAAGAAGAAGGAATTGATTATGATGAGGTTTTTGCTCCTGTTGCTAGGATAGAAGCAATCAGGTTATTTTTGGCCTATGCATCATTTATGGGGTTTATTGTGTACCAGATGGATGTAAAGAGTGCCTTTTTATATGGTACTATTGAAGAGGAGTTATGTTGTCAAACCACTTGGTTTTGGAAGAATCTACATTTCCTGAATAAGTGTATTAGGTACAAAAAGCTTTATCTGCGTCTACATAAGCTTCCTAGAGCCGGGTATGAGACCATGTCTACTACTTAATTTGAAAATGGATTTAGAAAGGCACTATAGATAAGACCCTTTGTTCATCAAGAAGGGACAAAAGGTGATATCTTGTTAGTAAGGTGTTGTTGTTGATAATCATTTTAGGTCCACAAAAAAGTCTTTATGTGATGAGTTTGAATACAAGAGATTCCAGATGAGTTCTATGGGGAACTCACTTTCTTCTTAGGATTGCAAGTAACAATAGCAAACGGATCGAATCTTCATTATCCAAGATAAAGTTGTGGTGAAATATGAAGAAGTTTTGGATTTTGCCATTGTTCTAAGACAGCAGCACTCAATAGAGACTAATTAAGGATTGGTTAAAGATTAGAAAGAAGCTGAAGTGTAGATGTTAATTTCTCACAGATCAATGATTAGACATTGATGTACTTAACAGCTTCTAGGCCTGACATAATGTTTGTTGTTTGTGCTTGTGCAAGGTTTCAAGTTACACCAAAGACTTCACATATTCATGTTGTGAAGATAATTTTTAGATACTTGAAAGGTCAACCTAAATTGGGCCTTACGTATCCTAAAGATTCACCATTTTACTTGAAGGCTTTTTCTGATAGTGATTATGCTGAAGCTAGCTTAGACAGGAAATCCACAACAAGAGGTTGTCAATTTCTTAGAAGAAGATTGATTTCATGGCAATGCAAGAAGCAGACTATAGTTGCCAACTATAATACTGAGGCAGAGTATGTTGTTGCTGCTAATTGTTGTGGACATGTGTTATGGATTCAAAATCAAATGCTTGATTATGGATTCAACTTCATGAACACCAAGATTTACATTGATAATGAAAGCACCATTTGTATTGTGAAGAATCCAGTGTTTCACTTAAACCAAGAATAGAGATTACGCTCCATTTCATCAGAGATTCTTATGAGAAGAAGTTAATTCAAGTGATCAAGATTCACACAGACCATAATGTTGTTGATCTTCTCACAAAGGCTTTTGATGTTAGCAGGTTTAACTTTCTAATTGCTAGCATTGGATTACTCAATCTCTGAAGTATTGTTTGAAGGGAGGTTAATTAAGATTGGATGAAAGGGAATGTAAAAATTAAAGCAAGCAGTGGGTGAAGGGTCAGGACAACCCACTGATCCCCAACACACATCTACACCTGCTCAACACTCTAATAAAGAACCAATCACTATTTTATCATCATCTCAAGACTCACAAACCAAGGATAGCCAAAAGGAACACTTAGATATCTCAGTCTAGTGGACATATTCAACTTATTGCATATGAGACTATCTATAAGGAGTGGGAAGATAAACTAGAAAGGGTTGCCAACTACTAATCTCTAAACTTAGAAGGCAGAGCAGGGACAGTGGTAACATAAGAGGACCCAATCCAATGGCAACACTAATGAGTATTTTCGTTATGGAACTGATTCGGTAGTGGTCCAGGTGCTAAGTTACCATTCTTGGGAGGGCAGAATCTCAAAACTAGGTTTAAGGCTGCATACAACAGTCCAATGATCACCTCTCTCAAGAGTTAACACACTTGAAAGTGGTGAGGATAGAATGAACTTCATGAATTGATGAACCTTTGTACCAAATTATCTAATAGAGTTCTTGCCTTGGAGACTACAAAGACAACTCAAGCTTTGGAGATAGCCAGTTTGAAAAGTAGGGTGAAGAAACTTGAGAAGAAGGCCAGCAAGAGAACTCATAAGTTCAAAAGATTGTACAGGGTTGATACCACAAGGAGAGTATAATCCTCAAATGATGAAGGTTTGGGTCCTTAGGAGGATGCCTCCAAACAGGGGAGGAGTATTGAAGACATTGATAAGGATGCTGAAGTTTCTTTAGTTGATGAAACTCAGGGGAGATCAGATAATACAGAAATGTTTGACACAGATTCTCTTATTGGTGATGAAGTTTTTGCTGAAAATGATATGACTGAAAAAGAGCATGATGTGATACCAAAAGAGGTTAGTGTTGCTGAAACACTTACTACTGCTGGTATTAAAATTCCAGTTAGTACTGCTGCTCCTCTATTTGTGTGTCACCACCTGTTATAACTGAAGTAGAGATTACCTTAGCTCAAACATTGGCTGAATTGAAAAGTGAAAAATCTAAGGTTGTGATACAAGAGCCAGTACAGAGTACAGTCACAATAGCACCTTCAACAATTCTCAAAGCTAAAGGTATTACATTAGAGGATTGTGGTGAAACCACAACAAGAACCCAACATCAGTATCTTCTTCAAGCATTAAGGATAAAGGGAAAGCTAAGATGGTTGAACCTGAAGTTCCTTTGAATAAAAAGGATCAAATAAGGCTTGATGAAGAGCTTGCAAGAAGGCTAGATGCTGAAGAACAAGAAGCAGCAAGGCTTGAAAGAGAGAATGTTAAATTACAAGAACAAGCCACTTTAGCAAAAATTGAAGAATAGGACAATGTGCAAGTATGGATGGATGCTGACTATGTGTTGTGTAAAAATTACAGGAGCAAGAGCAAGGTGAATTGATATTGAAGAAAAGTCAAAATTGTTTATGGAACTAATGAATAAAAGGAAGAGACACTTTGTTAAGTTAAGAGCAGAAGAAAAGAGAAGAAAGCTACTAACAAAAGGTCAGAGAAGGAATTAAATGTGCACTCATTTGAAGAATATGGGAGGATTTACTCATAACCAGTTGAAGAATAAGAGTTATGAAGAAATCCAAAAGGCTTTTGATAAGACAATGGGTTGGATAAACAATTTTAAACCCATGGATTCTGAAGAAGTAAAAAGCAGTGAAAAGAAAGCTGAAGGCAGCAGAAAGAAATTAATTGGTAAGAAAAGAGCAGGGAATGAGCAGAAACAAGAATCTTCCAAAAGACAAAGAATGAAGGATGATAAAGAGACAGATGAGCATGAAGAAGCTGAAGAAGATGATGAAGCTAAGATGAAAAAGCATATGGAGATAGTTCAAGATAAAGAGGAAATAGCAATTGATGATATACCTCTAGCTACCAAACCTCCAATGATTGTTGAATATAAGTTTGTTTAAGAAAGGGACAGAAGGGTTCTATCAACTTGTTAAGAGCTGGTGAAAAGTTGAAAAAGGATTATCAATGATTAAGATGCTTTAGAACATTGATAGAGAAGATTTAGAGACTCTCTGGAAGTTGGTTAAAGCTAAACATGGGAATACAAGGCCAGAGGATGATTATGAAAGAGTGTTCTGGGGTGATCTGAAAGTAATGTTTGAACTTGACATAAAGAGTGAAGTATGGAGGAGTCTACAGGGATACAAAGTGACTGTTTGGAAACTGTTTGATTCATGTGGAGTGCACTTTATAAGATCTAAAGATCTTCATATCTTTTATGTTAGTTGAGAAAAGATATCCCTCAACCCATAACAAATCACAAATAAGCTCAACAAGGAAACTTCATGCTGTGATATTAGAATGAGATGTGCTTTAACTACTAAGCTCATGGCAAAGCAGGAAAAGGGTCAATGACGTGTTTGAAATCATCCTCTTGAAGTGATGAAGACTTTTTAATGAAGAAACTTAAAGATTCAGAAGATGAACATCAAGTTTAGGGGAGGATTGTTAGGATTTAAAGACTTCAAGATGATTCTTAGAGTTAATACTGCTCAGGTATACTTTGTACTGTTGGTGATACTAATGAAAATTATGCTAAGTAGTTAGTACTGGTAGTATAAAGTTACTACTGCTAGTTACTACTGTTAGTATATATTAGTACTATTAGTACAAAAGTTAGTACTGCTAGTATATGTTAGTACTGCTAGAGTAAGTTTACAATGGCTAGCATAATGTTAGTACTGCTAGTGTATGAAGTATGTGATGAAGAATGAAGAAAATATTCTAAGTACTTACTACTGCTTGTGCTCAGTTAGTGCTGCTAGTTCAAAAGTTAATGCTGCTGGTTTAAACTGCTGAAAGATTACAATTGCTTGGAAAAGTTTCTGTTGTCAAATGGATAAAGATAAGAGAAAGGATTGGAGAACAAGAATACTTACGAAGATAAGTATTGAGTTATTTTTGTAAAAGATATGTATAGTTATTTGTCATAAATGATCATGATAATCTTGAGGAAGTATTGTAAGCCTTGTAGACTCCTTGGTGTATAAAAGGAGGTCCTAGGGTATAGAATTCAATGTACCAAAAACGAGTCATTGTCATAGCTTCAAGGTTTTTGTAACCCTAATACTTTTGAGTATTCGTATTTAATATATTGACGCTGAAAGTTTGATAAACTGTTTGTCTTTGATTGTTTTACCTTTTCATTGTTCTTCTTAGTATTACAAACTAGATTCCGCATAGTTTGTGATATTCTCAATCTTAGCTTCTACCATAGTTATCTTGGATCTATTCAATACAACTAAACCTTACATCAAGCTAAGGATTTTAATATATGTTCATTGGGATCAACACCTACAATAATGATATATTTTAATAAAATTGTTTATAAGAAAAGCTCACTAAAATTATAACCACCAATTTAATGCTAAAATTTAAAAATAAAAGTGCTAACCATTTACCCTATTAGTAATTTTGACATTCTACTTTTAAAAAACATATATCTACTACTTTAAAAAGTTATCATATTTGAGAAGCTAACATAAGGACGATTAAATAAAAAACATTTTATGCACAAAAAAGAAGTCACGGGTACCCGTCGCCACATTGCGCGGGAACCCTTTGATTTATCATCATGTAACCTTAAAACTGCGTAACGGTTATTCTTAACTAATTTATAATGTATTTAAGACTTTCTATAAAAAAAAGTCTTAAAAAATTAGGACAAAAAAACATTATTAAAAGGAAATTAACAAATGTTGGGATATGGTAGTTGGATTTGCATGTTATACAACTAAGAAGTACGTGAACCTATTGGAGGCTCACACGTTAGACACGAAGAGTATTTATTAAAACATTTAATTTATTTATTTATATTAAGGGTTTAATATGCTTCACGAAATATTTTAAATAACCGTTAGTTACCGTTGTTATTGTATAACTAACTTAATGGGTATTTAAATATATAAATCGAAGGGGCTAAAATTGACAAAACTCAAACCCTATGGGTGTCCTATTGGAGGCCGGCCATAGAGTTTCTAGAATGTGGTTTTGGGATCAATTTTATAATTAAGGAAAAGATATTGTGATAAGGAGAGAATTAGAGGTTTCCTAGTTTATCTAGATCTAGGGTTTGGTGCCTATATAAACACCTACCCCTAGCGTCATAATTCATTGATTCACAAAAACCTAAAGTTCACTAATAAGAATTTCAGGTGCTAGCTTTTTTCTATAAGACGATTGACTAAAATCCAAATCTAATATTTCGGTTATTACTTCCTCCTTGCTGACATCAGTACTCAAACCCATCTAGGGTTGTTTTCGAGTTTCTCTGCCTCTCCTTAGTTTGACAGCATAAAGAACCCATCTTAAGGTTTTCGGTTCTTTTCCCCTTCATGTGATTTTCGACAATAAAGCCTGAAGTGTTTTCGGTGCTGTTTGATCTCCATAGTTTTGCCGATTATAACCCATAAAGGGTTTTTTGGTTTGCTGTTCTTTTGTTAGACAACAATAAACCTACTAAGGGTTTTTGGATTTTGGGTTTTCACTTTATTATGTCAGTTAAAACCCTATATTGGGTTTTCCCGATTTAGGGTTTTGGTTTCCTTCCCCAACCGAATTCGGTGAATACCTTATTTAGGGTTTTTGATTTTCGGTTCAAGTTACACTAGTTGTTTGGGTTTTGGTTCAAGTTTATAAAGCATACACCATCGGCGTTTGGAGCTCGTGAAGTTACGACTAGCATTGTAGCGTACTTGTTCGACGTGTTGTGTGAGCAACCGTAGAGGTGGTAACTTAACCACTAAGTTTTCAAGATCAAGATCCAGTGATAATTTATCGATTTTTATCAATAAACAAAAGGTTAGTAAATTACTTGTTTAATTTATGTGTTAATCGATATGCTAAAACTAGATCCATTTCGCTGCGTACTCGTAGCTAATTGGTTACCTAGTTTGTAAAATTCCAACAGTCGCATCACGAGTCAACTTGTTTTGGTATTATGGGTTACACGCTTAAAATTAAATAAAACGCCTAGTTACACGCCTAGATTTAATTTTTTCGCTATATCCGCTACGTTTACTTTCTTTATTTATTGTATTTTTGTAAATATGAAAAATATATGCAAATCCTTGTCATAATTAAATAAAGATGTAGATCTAGATCTTGAATAAATATTAAAGGTTAATATAGGTTAAAAAAAGAGTATGATTAAATTGTTAATTTAGAAGATTTGTTTTCTTTTTAATTATGCTTTTTAATGGAAAGTGTATCACACTATTTAAATAAAAGATCTCGATTTTTAAACATGGTAATAAAATCTTTTTGAATAAGGCGAGTAGATCTTTTAAATATTTAGTTTGATTTGTTTTCTTTTCCGGCCATAAGACCTACTCAATCACTTTTGTGATGAATGGGGGCGATCTAGGCACATTGATGAAAACTTAGTGAGGGTCTTATGGTTCTCTAATTGGAGAAGACTCGCTAAAGAACTCGAATTTTACATGTTTACTCGTTTTGTTTAATGTCATTCTTTTGTATTTGTTTCTTATATGCATAATATTTACTTGACTACTCGTTTACACACCTAATATGTATGCAATACAGACTAATACTTATAGTGAAAAATGATATTAAAAACAAGTCTATTAATTACACGCCTATTACAGGTTCATTGTGACCTGCTAGTTGTTCCGTGGAAAACTTGATTTTTAAAAAAATCAATAAGATTATAAACTACGAAACTTGATTTCTAGATTAATAAAAACTGGACATTATGGATTATTAGGAAGTACGGCTTATCCATTAGAACAAACTATAAGAGAAGTTTAAAGCGGAAATTCCTAAAGAATTCAGGTTTTTAATAAGCTTCGGGATGACCTGGTTCTCCGATTCTTTGCGCGTTCGATTGGAGTTACCGAGAACCAATATATCACTACAATGTCATATATAAAAGGTTTTTAAAAATAAATGCTACAAAGTTGTTTGCATGCCTCTTTGTACACGCTTTTAACACATTTATGTGAATACCCCATATGAAAATTTTAAGTCTATGTCAGCCAACCAAGAACACGTGCATTTGGCTTGGCCTTTCTGGTCAGACCTCAGGGTCATTCTAACCCATGGCAAATTTAGTTCACTGGTCAGACCTCTAACTATTTTTGCGCGTTCTTGCTTGGTGAACTTAAATTTGGTTACCTGGTCAGACCTCGGACTTGAAGCAAGATGAGAACTAAACATGCTCATGACATTATTATATGATTACTAATGTTATAACTGGTCTCATAAATCTAAGAGTTGCATTAAATGCAATTAACGCCCGTCGCTTACCTCTTGCCCTACTTATTACTCACTGGTCAGACCTCTGGTCATAAGTGAGAGGTCAAGTTGGATCTTAGTCTTAATTAGTAAATTAATTGGGTAGTTAATTCTATTAAGAATTTAATTATCGAAAATACTAAATTGAACTTTCTATGTTCTGATTAATTGTGTTATTGCAACATAATTCGTAAACGAAAGTTTTTTTTCTCATAGAAGACAAACATAGTCTCTTTTCCTGGTAAGAAGAGTGAGACTTACTCCTATCTCTTCTCATTGGTTGACAAGAATAATATAGGGTTATAATTGAATTTTTCCTCAATTATATTTAAACTCACTGTTAAATCTTCCAATGCCCTTTTCCAGTTATGAAATCTTTGAAAGATAAATTACTTTGTGTAACTAGAGAATATTTTGTCTATAGCTACCAAAATGAATTACATCTTGCATT